>PVKS010012064.1:0-54864 GCA_004027875.1 Aplodontia rufa | reverse complement strand
TCCAGTTTGTCCAGCACTATATGTTGAATATGCTGTCTCCCCTCCGTGTTATATTTGACCCCCTTTGCCAAAGTTCAGATGTGTAAAGATTTGTGGGTGTGTCTCAGAGTCTTCTATTCTATTCCATTGGTCTTCACTCCTATTTTTATAATAGTACCATGCTGTTTTTAATACTACAGCTCTATAGTATAATTTTAGATGTGGTATTGCAAAACCACCTGTTTCATCTTTCTTATTTAGTAATGTTTTCGCTATCCTGGCTTTCTTGTTGTTCCATATGAATTTGAGAATTTATTTTTTTCATCTGCAAAGAATGACATTGGAATCTTGATGTGAATTGCATTGAATCTGTACCAGTGCTTTTGGCAGAATGGCCATTTTAATTATATTAATTCTGCATAACCAAGAGTACAGAACATCTTTCCATATTCTCACATCTTCTGCAATTTCTGTTTTCAGTGTTCAATAATTTCTCTTGTAGAGGTCTTTTCTCTTGTTAGATTAATTCCCAAGTATTTATCCTTTTAGAGGATGTTATGAATGGGAACAAGTCCCTAATTTCTTCTGCCTTAACATTTTTGGCATATAGGAAAGCTATTGATGTATGGGTGTTGATCTTGTAGCCTGCTACTTTGCCAAATCTATTTATTAGTTCTATCAGTTTTCTGGTGGAGTTTTTTTAATCTTCCAGATATGTAAAAGGGGATAATTTGATTTCCTCTTTTCCTATTTTTATCCCTTTGATTTCCTCCTCTTGCCTGATTGTTCCAGCAAGAGTCTCGAGGACTATATTGAATAAAAGTGGTGAAAGCAGGCAGCCTTGTGTTGTTTCTGAGTTCAGTGGAAATGCCTTAAGTTGTTCTCCATGTAGTATTACACTAGCTGAGGGTTTGGCATATATGGCCTTTACAAAATTTAGCTAAGTTCCTTTGATCTCTGTTTTGTCTAGAATTTTGAGAATAAATAAATGGGTGCTGGATTTTATCAAAGGCCTTATCTGCATCTATTGAGATGATCATATGATTTTTCTCCTTAATTTTGTTTAAATGATGAATCACATGTATTGATTTGTTTATGTTGAACCAGCGTTCATACCTGGCATGAAGCCCACTTGATCATGATAAATTATTTTCTTGATGTGTATTTGAATGCGGTTTGCAAGAACCTTATTAAGGATTTTTGCATCAATATTCATGAGGGATACTGGTCTGTAGTTTTCTTTTTTCAAAGAGTCTTTGTTGGGTTTTGGTGTCAGAGTTATGTTTGCTTCATAAACAGTGTTTGGGAGAGTCCCCTCTTTTTCAATTTCTTGGAATAGCTTAAAAAGGAGAGGTGTTAGCTCTTCTTCAAAGGTGTGGTAAAACTCCATGAAGAATACACCAAGTCCTGGGCTTTTTTTCATTAGTAGACTTATCATTGCTGAATGGATTTTGGTACCTGTTATTGGGCTATTTATGAATTCAGTGTCATCCTGATATCAGTTTGAGGATGTTTATGTGTCTAGAAATTTGTTTGGAGGAGTATAGTTTTTCAAAGTATGTTCTGATAATCTGTTTGATTTCAAAGGGGTCAGTGGTGATCCACCCTTTTTGTTGGTGATTTTGTTGATTTGGTTTGATTGTCTCCTTCTTTGAATTAGATTAGCTAGGGGTCTTTCAATTATTCATTTTTTCAAAGAACCAGCTCTTTGTTTTGTTGATTCTTTTTATTGTTTTCTGTATTCCCAATTTCATTGGTTTAAGCTTTGATCTTTATTATTCCCAGTCTTCTATTGGCTTTGGGACTAGACTGTTCTTTTTGTAGACATTTCAGTTGGAGCTTAAGCTTATCTGTTAGGGATCTCTCCTTATTCTAAATGTGCACCCTCGGTGCAATAAATTCTCCCCTTAAGAATGCTTTCATGCTGTCCCAGAGGTTTCGATATGGTGTGTCCTCATTCTCATTCTCGTCTAAGAATTCCTAAATTACTGTTCTCATGTCTTCTTGGATCCATTCTTCATTTAATAGGCTATTATTCTATCTCCACGTATATGTGTTTTTGTACCATGGTTTTTGCTATTAGTAATTAGGGTCATGACATTATGGTCTGATACAATAAAAAGAATAATATGTACTTTTCTGAATTTGCTGAGATTTCCTTTGTGAATTAGAATATGATCTATTTTGGAGAAGGATCTATGGGCTGCTGAGAAGAAGGTATACTCTGCCAATTTGGGGTGGAATATTCTGTAGATATCTGTTAAGTCTATTTGATTTATGGTGTTGTTTAGACAGGAGAACTCTTATTTGTTATTTTGCTTTGATAATCTGTCTTTTGGTGATAGAGGAGTGTTAAAGTCTCCCAGTACTATTGTGCGGGAGTCCACAAGTGATTTTATATATTGGAATAATTTTTCCACATAGTTGGGGGCATTGGTATTTGGAGAGTATATATTGAATATGGTTATATCTTCATGTTGTATTGTTCCCTTTACTAGGATGTAGTGGCCTTCTTTATTTCTTTTGATTAATTTAGGTTTGAAATCCACTTTGTTGGATATAATAGCAGCTGCAGCTTGCTTTGTTGGGCTGTATGCCTGGTAGATTTTTTCCCATCCTTTCACCCTTAAACTGTGGGTGCCATTGGCTGTAAGGTGGGTTTCCTGTAAGCAGCGTATTGTTGAATTTTGTTTTTTGATCCAATCTGCTAGGCTGTGTCTTTTGATTGGTGCATTGAGACCATTCACATTCAGTGTTAGAGTAGTTATATGGTTGTGGTTCATAGTCATTGTGTTTTATTAAAAAGTTCCATGCTATCTTGGCTGTCTATTGATAGCATGTACCTTCATTGAATTTCCTCTATGGGTTTTCAGGAATGTTAACTTGTTCTTCTATCTGGTGTTTATCTTTGAGGATTCTTTGTAATGCTATCATTCTATTCACAAATGCTTCAAGTTTGTTCTTATCATGAAAAATTCTTTTTTCACCTTCAAATTTGAAGCTGAATTTTTCTGGGTATAGTATTCTTGGCTGCATGTTGCATTCATTCAGGTGTTGAAAGATCTCCTTCCATGATCTTCTTACTTCCAGAGTCTGAACTGAAAAATCAGATGTGATTCTTCTTGGTTTGCCTCTGAATGTGATTTGGTGTTTCTTCTTTGCTGCTTTCAATATTCTTTCCTTGATTTCCTTTTACAATTTGAATATGATGTGTCTTGGTGAGCTTCTCATTTGATTAGACCTATTGGGTGTCCTATAAGCTTCCTGTATGAACATTTCTGACTCTATTTTTATATGGGAATTTTTTTCTTTTGCAATTTCTTTGAGAATGTTCCTTATTCCATTCATTTGTGTTTCGATTTCTTCCTGTGTTCCAATTACTCTTATATTGTTTCTTTTCACTTCATCCCAGACATTTTTAAAATTCTGTTCGTGTTCTGTGAGTTTTTTTTTTCTCTTTTTCTTGTCATCCGTGTGCTCTACCTTGCTCAGCCCATCCTCATTGTCAGAAGTTGTTTCTTCAAGAGCTTAGGTTTTCTATATAAGTTAGTCTATTATTCAATTACTCCATGGTATCTCTCATGTCACTTATTGAAGATTTTAGCTCTGTCACTTCCTTTGTGAGTATGTCTATTTCTTTGATAACAGAGTTTTTGATCTATTCAGTTTTCTTACTTAATCCCTTCATTATATCTTCTTTTAGCTCACTGTTCCTTGTAGTAATCAGATCATTGATAATATTTTCCAAGTTTTCATCTCAACCCCTATCTATGGCATCCTTTTTAGGGTTGTTTTGGGTTTAAGGTGAACCTCTCCTTGTTTGATTCTTCATTTTTGAAGAGCTTCTTCCGGATCTCTGCATTGAGATTTCCTGCAGGGAAGATAGGTAGTTCTCCATGTGGTTTTTCCTTGCAAGTCAAAGGGTCACATCAGCCACCAACTCTTTGATGATCACCTTCTTCCAGATGCTATTTCTGCCTGGGTCCTCGTGTTGCTCTACCTTTTGGTTCCATGTTCGAGTTAGCAAATCTGAAACTACCAGAATGTGGGGCATCAGTTAAGAAGCTGCTCCTGGTAGGGTGCCACAACTGGTTGGTCCGGAGTATGAGCTGGTCCAAATGGGGGTCCTACCGGTCCTGTCCTGAGTGCCTTATGGCTGGACTCAAACAGGCCCCAAAAGGCACACAGTGTGTCAGGTAGGCGGGGCTGCTCCAGGTGGGGGAATGTCCACTGGTTGCTCCTGAGCAGGGGCTGCTCTGAATGTGGGCCCTACAGGTTGTATCCTAAGTGGCTGCTGGTGGGACTCAAACAGGCCCCAAATGGAACATGAGAATTTAGGTTTGCTCCAGATAGGGAATCTCACCTGGTTGGTCCTAAGCAGGGTTGCTCCGGACAGGGATCCTACCGTCTGTGTCCAGAACACCTTCTGGTGGGATCTAAACAGGCCCCAATAGGAATGCGGAGCATCAGGTAGGTGGGGCTGCTCCAGGTGGGGTACCTCCCGTGTTTGGTCCTGAGCAGGGCTGCTCCAAACAGGTCCTATCCATTGTGTCCTGAGAGCCTTATGGTGGGACTACCTTTCTTATTATTTTAAGGAAATAGAGATGAAGACATGAGTTGTGTCTAGGAAGAAAAAAGAAGTAAAAAAAAAAGGGAAATTTGAAAAATCATTTGAGACAAGATAAACGAATTATAAACAAGATTCTATAGTCTCTAAATCATTTATTTTTAAATGACTGCTCTTGGAGCTATTGGGAAAAAGTAAGTAAGTTTTCTATCTATTGTGAATTGTACTGGGAGGTGGCTGAACTTTAAACAGAAAATGCAGTGGTCTAGGGACCAGGAAGGGACCAAGACCAGGAGAAATGATCTTTAGCATCTTGCTGTAACATGAGAGGTAACAAGGATGGGTTTCCTCCACCTTGTGGAAGTAGACTAAAGGTGAATTGTGCAATAATATTGTAATAATAACAGTGCTTTGCAAACATGTAACCAGCATCTCACTAGATATAAATGTCTGTGACCAAAAAATTTAGAAACACTCACTTTTGTCATAACAGGGCATGGTGAGCAGTGCCAGTCTGATAGGTAAGCATTGCCCTCCATGATGTGGCTCAGATATCTGGGCCCAAGCCAATCACTCCAGCTATGGATACATCCTGGCCAATTGAAAAGGAAGAGAGAAGAAAAGAGGGCAAATTGCTTTTCTTTTTAATTGTGGAATTCAAATGTTGCACAACTGATTTTTCAGTTTCTGGTGGCTTGACCTTTGGTCTCACAACTAACCCTATTAGCTGAGGAAATTCAAATAGGTATTCTACAAGTAAGCATCATTTTTTATTTTTGTGCCTCTCTCTAATATGCACCTTATGTTCCAGCCTAGGGATTAGGAATTTTTTTTTCTGTGAAGGAACAGATAGTAACCATTTTAGAATTTTCAGGTATCTGATTTCTCTCTCAAGAATTCAGCTCTGTAAGGCAAAATCAGCTAAAGACAGAAGGCAAAGTAATGAATATTCCAATAAATCCTTATTTATAAAATAGGCAGAAGGCTGGATTTGCCAATCCTGCTCTCAGAGATTCTGACCACTCAGTTTTCTTAGCAGACCTGAATGTCTTTGCCTATGCCTTCCTTCTCTCCAGTAATATCTTTACCCCCTTAAATAAATTGCAATTTGTGCAAACATTAAATAATATCCATTTTCTAGACTAAGCTCAAAAGCATCCTCCTATCTGTAAACTTCCCTAAACTGCCATTATAATTTATTTCTTATTTGTGCACCTCTAGTCATTTTTAAGTATTTTTATTCATTCCTAATTGAACAATCTTATAGTACCAGGACTAGGACACATACTAACATCAATTTATATGGTAGAGATTTCCTATAAAAGTCTGTGTCTCAATCCAACTACATGCAACACAAGAACCCAAATTAATGAATTCTCTTCTCCATGTTTAGAGTGTATGGGACACATCATCTTCCAGCGGCAGTGCACGAGAATCAAGCCAAAAGTTAATGAAAATTCATCATGATCTGATCAATTCGGAATTTAGAAGCTTATGATATGTCCTATAAAGGACTGTTAGAAGTTTAAATATCCCTCTTATTTATAGAAGCATGCTGTAGAGAATATATTTAATATGCTTGGAAAGTCAATGAGATAGAAAGAAAAATTCATATTATAGATATGGATTTAGGTCCAAAATCATCAGAAATAAAAAATAACTTATTTAGGCTAATTTAAAATTTATCAACAGAGTAGTGCAATATATTTTAGAAGAAATGCATTACAACTAATTAAAATTGATTATATTGCAATTATTCGGTGTTATTGAAAGGGAGAGGGGACTATTTTGGCTGACATTTCAAAAAATATCATCAAACTACCAAGATATTAGAATGCTGCTATTTGATGTGATATTTATGCAGTGGCCATTGAAGAGAAGATCAAATCGCCTTTTTATGTAAGAAATTGGATAAAGAATAGGAATCAAGTAAATCCAAAGTGTAATTTTCTCATGAACATGAATTGATGGGACATGTTCAGGTCAAATATAATGTGTGTCACTGTACGGCTGAGGCAGGAATCTGACATTTCTTTGGCCCTGCTATAAAATTTAAAGTGGCATGCTTTCATTTTCCACTGGGACAGCTGTTAAAATTCTCAGATGAGAACAGCCCCAGCTGGCACAATTTAAAAGAAAATTCACGTGGGTAATAAACATGGACTATGAAGTACTGCCTGCTAACCAGGAATCCAATTAGGGTTAAGTAAAAGCTTTGTTTATATTTTTTTTTCTGTTAAACCTTTCCAAGAGAGTTAATTATACATATTATTACCATGAAGATTCATGGATTAGGAACTCCAGAAGACAAAACTGTATATTTAGCTACAAAGACTTCATATGTGTGTGTGTGTGTGTGTGCACGAGTGTGCACTACTGTATGTACCTGTGCATAGAAACATTTCTTCCCGTGTGTGTAGAATTAAGAATAATAGAATATTTATAGATTTGTTCAGATTTCTTTGGTTGGGAAGAAACCTTATAGAAGACCAAAGACACTGCCTTCTTCAATTTACTTTGACCTAATTCCCCTTGGGAAGGCATGAAAGGAATATTGCTTTCTGTACCCATCAGATACCCAGGTAGTGGATTCAGTTTCTCAGGGGTTCTCAATCAACAATTGTATTCTGGAAATGACTGACTTCTTTGAGGAGCACTAGGGAATATCATTTGCCCATTCCTTTTCCTGCCTGAGAAGTTTTCTTCCATTTCCAGTGCACGGTTAGCAAGCCTAATCTATGAACCTAATGGGAACGCAGAAAAGCCAGGTATTAGGGAAAATTGGGAGAAAAAGAGAATTGAAGGAGGAAGCAAGTGGAGCTCTGTATTTGGTGTTACCTTCATGCAGCTAGAGGATTTAAACTCTGGAGTGCACCTCTCTTAGTTTAATCATAAGAAAACAGACAAAGATGATTTCATTGACCTAATATAGGGAAAATTGCATAATTTGAATGCCGAACTATTTGATCTGAAGAAGGTGTTTTTTCATACCACACATTTTAATCTAATAAATAAATGTTATTCAAGTTTCCATTGAGTATTAGAAGGGAGAACAGCAGTTGAGCAATTTAAGAAACATTTTTAGTTATTTTGCAACAAATGTACTGTTCCCATTGACAGAAATAAACAACACTTAGATATTTTCCCCTTGGGGAGAGCTCACATCAGTAACTATTAGATTTGGTTGGGAAGTGTTTTCATAGTATAGTTTACTAAGAGCAAAGTTACCTGCCCTTGTCATGAATGAGAAAGTGGAGTTCTCAGCCCTTTGCCTACACAGCCATCTGACAGATTTGATCATCCCATGCGGTCTGTCCCTCAAGGAAGGCTTTCAGGCATGCTCAGTGGGATACTGGAAAGTTCTCATTTGTGCGCTGATGTCCTCCAAAGCCCCTAATTCTAAACAACTATATGTTATATCTTTATTTTTTTAATTTTGAAAACAATTCTTGGCTTATGAAGAACTTACAAATATTTCTAAAATGAAGACTGTTTTTCATCTTCTCTGAAAATGCGGTGCAGAGTACAGTCATAATCATATTTTGGGGATAGCTATTTTATAGATTCAAAATTAGCAGAAATCTTGGAGTCAGTGCACCCTGATCCCCAGAACAGATACATGCTGAGTGATGTTCTCTTTCAGACCCTGAAATTTTCCAAAGAAGATGTTTCATTGTTACATATCGCTCACTATTAATTCTTTCTTTTCTGTGTCCAAATCTACCTTTTTTCCTAATGATGCACACTCTGTACTTTGTCTTCCTATATGCACCACACAATAAATTTAAAAAACCTTTGATCTGAGTGTAATGTACTCATTGTAACAAGTCAAAATGGTGAAACTTTTCACCTTTTATGCTTTAGTAACCACATATTGAATTGTGTTGATTGCAAACTTAGTTGTGTTTTTCTTATAAGTTCTTAGAAGGTCAAAGTTAATTATCTTCTAATGCAAATCTGGCTCTAAAATTAAATAAACACAGCAATAAGAATTAATCTCTATTTGACTTTTTAAAAGGTGAATCATTGTTTCAAACAATAAAAATAATTTAAAAATATGTTTCTCTTTCTAGTATTCCTCTCATCCTATTTAATGGCAGGGAAAAGACAATGATAGCTTCTGATTGCTGAATTTGGTTGTTTGACCCTCATAATCCCTTTATTTTCTGGTTGTTCAATAAACTAAGGAAACACTATAACTGTGATATTATGATATTTCGATTAAGGAATTATGATATATTTAGATATAACATTTCTCCAGTTTGAGCCCTAAAAGCCTTCTAACACATGTGTTACCCTAAACTGGCTCACAGGCATTCCCCATCTTCCATTCAGCATGTTTGTTAACACAAACATATGACCCATTTCATACTGCTAGTTACACTGCCACTTATCAATTTTTGACAAAGTGTCATTCGCTCTCCTTTACTATCCACCTCTCTAGACTGGACACAACACAACCCAGCCCTTATCACTGCCTATTGTGATGAATGAAGCTAAGAACCTTTCATTGGAATTTAACTGCTTCCTCTCATGGGGAGAAACAGTGGTGCATGAACTCACTGGAGAAAACTGAGGCAGTTGATAGAGAACCAGAGAAAACCCCTGGGTGCAGTGTGTCAGAGACGAAGTTCATTTCTACTGCCCCATTCCTCCACTCATTAAAACCCAATCTTCCATGTTCTTTAAAAGACAATTGGCCAGATTTCTATAGCGCAGTACCCCTATACAGGTTCATGCCATCATCAAAACATTCTCATTGCATTACCCACTACATAAAAGCCCACTCACTAAAAAATAAGAGGGTAAAATCCAGCAGGCATCAAGTTCAATTTAACAGCAGCCTCCTGTACTTTGATATGTTTTAGTCACTGAAACTGAACAGAGAAAAGTCTTTTAGACAGGAGCACTTTGTAAGTAACCAATTTTGAAATTATTTTGACATCTGTTTTTTTTTTTTTCTGTGCATCATTGTCTTCCAGGTAACAGATAATTTGAAGAAGGTAGACAGATATGGAAAATGAAAGCCCTTAGTTTGAAAAGAGCCACATCTGAGACCCAACTGGATTTTGTTAGGTCACAGATACTAAGCATCTCTGGATTTAAAAACTGATTGACTAGGTTGCCCTGGTTGCATATTTAGCTGGAAGAGTTGTGCTCCATTAGGAAAACAAAGTAAGATCATTGAGATACACTTGTTTTACTATTAATATTTTATTTGAGAAACAAGCACTACTTTAGGGGAACTATAGGTTTAGAGGCTGTGGATAACCCAAAGGCCATGGAAGGTTATTTTAAATTAGGCAACTCAAGCTAGAGCAGTGGTGAGGACTCTGTCATCTCATAGCCAAGGCATAAGGGGTTGAGTCGTGGCCCCTCCAAAGACATATCCAAGTCTAATGCCCTGATTCTTATGAATGCATTCGTTTTTGGAAATAGTATCATCACAGGTGTAATCAAAGTATGATGTGATCATGCTGGGTCAGGTGGTATCTACTCCAACCTGTGATCTGGACTTATGATCTCCAGAAATATTACTCTGGCGGTAGGCCACTTTTTATACACTTTGTTACAGAGGTTCTGTCCAACTAAAACACATAGTAGACCTATTGGAAATTAGGGCTATTGGAAAGTTGGCCTGGGTTTCTCCGATTATGGCTCACAGTTCATTCTCAACTAAGTAAATAATACCATAACCAAATCAGAATTTTATGGAAGGCCAAAAATACCTCCACATAAAATCAACATTAAACATATGTGAGCATTTTAAACTGTGTATTAAATTCAATCATTCAGAACATCAGCCATTAAGTAAACTCTATTTATCATGCAGCTCTGGACTCCTGCTGGAAGTTACATGCTGTGCAGTTCATACCACTATTAACATGAATTTCCATTGAATGATCTATAGCCATTGGTGATAGTTCACTATATTACTACTACTACTACTACTATTAATCTCAGCAGAATAATTTACTATATTTTAAATAATTGGTTGAGTTCTTCACTAGTTCCAGTCTGAAAAGGAAAATAATGTTTTCCTTCCATAATTTTCATCCTTTGCTTCCCTTCTTTCCTTTTCCTTCCCAATGTGAAGGTGAGAAGTTCGTGCATGTTGAGCAGCTGATGAAGCGGTGTATATGGAGGCTAGAGTCACAGATACTAATGGAAGAAGAGTTCACAAATGTGATTATGATGAGGGACACTGAACAAATACCAAATGCATTGAATAAGTTAACATATGTAGTGAGGATAATGGGCACTGCTTTCTCAAGACCAGGGAAGGGTTATACAACCATCAAAAGTAAGAAGCCTTGGAGCTAGAGTGGTGGCTCAGCAGTTACAATGCTTGCCCAGCATGTGTGAGTACACGAGTTCAAACCCCAGCACCATGTACACAACTAAGTGTCAGAGCAACCAAAGCCATGTGAAAAAATCAATAAAAATTGATTCTCTCTCTCCCTTTCTCTCTCTCTCTCTCTTTCTCTCTCTCTCACTGTCCTTCTCTCTTTAAAAGAAAAAAAAGCTAAGAAGCCTAGAAAGAGCCCTGCATGTTGGACTGGAATGACTGATGCAGGGATAAACTTCTTTAAAATTTTTCATTAGATATCAATACATTAGTGAGTACACATGCACCCCTCCCCCACATTTCCCAACTCTACACCCATAAGCAATAAATATGCCTGCTATCTAGAGTCTGGTTTCTCATGACCCCCCTCCAACAGTAGATAAAAGGCCTCCTAAGTAAATAAAAGGCAGATCCTGGAATGAGGTAGTGAAATTATAATATGAATTTAGAGTACATTGTACAAGCAAAAGAAATTCTGAAAGAATTGAAGTAACAAGACAAAAGGACAATAGAGCCAAAGGCAAGGGGCATAACTACGTCAAATGTGGGAAAATCAAGGATTAAAAAGTGGTGATAATGCTTTACCATCTGTTGAATTAAACAGGAGCATAGGAGTAAAAAAGTAAGTTAGAGAGGAAGACTTTTCATTATAACAGAATGAATCCCAACTACAAGGAAGGTTTGAAAAGGCCACCTGCTTAGTGATAGTTGATAGAAGCAAACAGCAATGGGTACTCAGGTCACTGCGTGGAATAGTAAAAGAAAACCAGATATTGGCCTAATCTCTCTCAGAAAGGCTCCCCAGAAAAATACATATCAATTTCAAAGGACAATGTGGAGTAGTAACAAAGCAGATGAGGTGATAAAGGCTGTCGTCCCTTGGGGGACGAGGCAGTGCCAGGTGCTGCCCAAGCCAAGTGAAGCTTGGGGAAGGGTGTGGCCAACAAAGTGTTCCCTGAGAACCTGGGCAAGCATCAGATGGAACCCCCATGAGCTCAGTGTGGTAACCAACAGACCTGTTCTTAGATTTATAAGGTCAAAAAAGGGAAGGACTAAAGAACTGAAATGCAGTGAAGCATTGTTTCACTGCTGATATGCCCGGTACTGATCAGGGCGTGCTGTTGAGCAAACTTATGCTGCATAATAAAATCTTCTGTTTTTCCACAGTAATTTGGGTACAGGAGTTTATTTAAAAGTTGAAGAAGTTTGATTTAGAAGAGTTATGCACAGAGAAAACAAACATAAAAATCTCAGTTGAATCTCTATTTGGACAAAAACAACCAAGAAAAATGACTTCTAATTCCTAACCACAGTTCATTCTCTAACCTAAATAACACATTCCTTTGCATAAGGGCTTCATGTATTCATAGTCACAGTTAATGTGAGTTTCTCTCTAATTCTATTTTTATTTCCAGATCAGAAACAACGAGGGCAAAAAGTACAGGTTCATTAAGCCAACTCAATTGTATTATGCCCACAAAGGATCAAGCAGTTCAAAGTGCTGTAAATTAAGTTCCTTTATATTACATGAGTACAGTGGAGAGAAACAAGGAAGGGTACAGTGCGAAAAGGAGCAAAGGACAAATGCTATCCTTGGTCTGCGTTCGCTAGTGGCCCATATCTTTTTTTTTTAATCTGTCACTCAAGGTAATATTCCATTACCTGTTGGCAAAAACTTTATATTACACTTTTGGCTATTTCTACTATATAAATGACAATCTTGTCAAACCCAGAATATTGACAGAAATTTCATAACACTGCATGGTCTTTCTAGTAGCCTAAAAATGGAAAAGGAAAGCATGGAATATTAAACTTATTCTCTGTCCACTTACATACTGCATAAACAAAAACCACCAAAATAGTGCCTGGAAATCCTCTACATGTTTCACTCCAAAATCTATCTGTAGGTGATTAGATATTTTCCTGTATTTTCACCCCCTTTTCCCAATTCAAGCAGGAAATTCTTGAGTCCCTGCCTCCCTTTTTTTTTAAACAGAGGAGTTTGATGGAGCAGAATTTGCATGGGAGCTGTCCTGACTTTTATTGCGACGCTTTTGTAACTGAGAAGAAAAAGAGAATTTAGAGGATATTAGGAAAAACCAGGAAGGGAAAAGTGTTTTCCCCAGATTGGCATGGGATGCCCAAGGTAGGAAGATAGGAATAAAATGGGTTGTGATTTGGATCAGAGTGTAGGGTGTCTGACCCACTGTTTTGCAGCCTCACTGTCTTTATAAGAGCTCCTGCTGCAAGCACAGGAGAGACAGAGGAGATGAGAAGCTCCTGTAGCACCGGAGAGGGCCACACAAGATTCAGTGCTCTCCCAACACTGACCTGGTTCCAAGGCTCATCCTGCAACTGTGTCTTGGCCCAGGGATAAGACTGCAAGCATTTTTGAAATGTACCAGTAGACACTTGAGCCCCTCCATGACTTAAAGCAAAGATTAAATTACATCATAAAATTAACATTTCATGTATATTGCATAATTGCTGTATACAATCATCAGATAAGTTATGGTTGCTATTTTGTGCTGTCATTTTTGAGAAAATCTTTGAGAATAAATCCAACCATGGAGGTAGGTGAAAGACTTCTACAATATAAACTATAGAACACTGAAGAAAGAAATTATGGAAGATCTTACAAGATAGAATGACCTCCCACATTCTTGGATAGACAGAACTAACATTGTCAAAATGGCCATACTACCAAAAGCATTGTACAGATATAGATTCAGTGCAATCCGCATCAATAATACCATGACTTTCTTCTCACAACAAAAAAAAATTCCTAAAATTTATTTGGAAGAATAAAAGAGCTAAAATAGCCAAAGCAATACTGAGCAATAAAAAAAGGCTGGAGGTATCATAATAGCTGATCTAATCTTATTCTACAGAATAACAGTAACCAAAATGGAATGGTATTAATATCAAAACTGACATAAAGTGTAATGGGATAGCATAAAAGACAGATACAAATCCACATAGGTTAGTTACAGAAGCATATAACTAAACCACTGGAAGTAGATCATTCATTGGTCTGAAAACAAACTCTACATAGACTGCAATTCAAGAATTTCTTTCAGAGGGTTGGCTTCATCCATCCTTCTCTATGTCTCATTGTAATGAGTTACAAGGAAGAAAGTGATCCTACCAAATACTAAAGGTAAACTCAAAGGCATCATGTTGCTGAATGAGTGTGCATACGTATACTGAGTCGAGTACTAAGAGCCAGTTTAATGTATTTTCCATAAAGAAAAGTTGTGCACTGCCATTTAGTTATCTTATTATTGTTTAGATATGACTGAAGTTCAGAGTTAAATTAATGAAAACCTAGTGCTCTCCTCTCAATGTCTAGTAGAAATGTATGCACTATATTTACATATACATATTCAGGAATCATTGACAGCACTCTTTAAGTTATTTATGTCAGTGATTTGAAACTGCACTATTTCCAGAAGTAAACCCAAAGACGACTCCTCTTAATGGAGACCTTAGCTGAGATAATTGTATTGGTAATTTGCCACAGTATTTTGTAAGGAAATCTTAGGGTTATTTCCGAGAAGTCTTTTAATGAGTACATAATTGTTTTATCTAAATCAAACTATAATAGTATATATTGGAAGTTGTTTTCTTAAATGATTAACCAATTTCTATTCAGTTAAGAAGTTTTATAATAGAATCTTTGGCTCTGGCTTTACTTGACCACTCTGTAGGTTTTGATATTGTCACTTTCTCAAAACTTTCATCAGTGAGCTTTTTCTTTTTACTTTATGAGACACATAGCAAAAGATTTGAGTAATGAATGCACTGCTCAATGGTTTTTAAGCAAGCATTTACTGAACATGAAAGTGACTTTTACAGGTTCTACCAGTGACGATTTCTGTCATCCTTGCTGATGGATATTTTATTGTTTTATAGAAATATCACATTTTTTGTAATTATAGGACGAATACATTTGTAATTAGTAAACTTATTTTTAAAGTGCAATCATATTCTCTTCAATATTTAATTTTGTAATTTTAATATAGTGTACTATAGTGATTAATTTTCGGACATTAAATGTATTGAATTCTCTGTAATTAACTTAATTTGTTGTCATATATTATACTTTTATATAATGCTGAATTTGTTTTCCAAATATTGTGTTGAAGAATTTTGCATCTGTAGTTATTAGTGAAATTGTCTTTTTACCCTTCCTTCTTTTCATTTGTGCTTTTTTTTAATTAAGGAATTCAGTTTTTTGTCTATTTCAGATCATTTGTTATAATTGTTTCATTTCTTCCTCAAAAATGTTCATTTTAATTTGTTGATGAATAACACTGGGCCTGGATTTTTTTGAGGGAAGTCTTTTTTTTATGCATTAAACATAGTCTTACATATTGGAGGGAATCATTGTTACACATTCATGAACACATGGATATTGACAGAGCAAGACAAGGCTGATGCCAGTTCATGAACTCCCCCTTTGAATTCTCCCTAATCCCATGTTTCCTCTACTTTAACCCCATGTTAGTTGGGCTTCTCATGGTAGTCAAAGGTTCCCCATTGGATTGATAACCCCTTAACTCCCTCCCTCCAGATGCCTTGATATCCCTCTAATATCTCTCTCCTTCCCTGTGTCCTTCTCTTCATCCCCCACCATCATAGCCATAGTTGCCCCTGCTCTTGTAAAAATTCACCCATGTTGAGGTTATTATTAGCTTAGCCAACTTTCAATCTTTTTCTGATTGTATTCTAACTTCCACATATGAAAGAAAACATTCAGCCCTTGAGTCTCTGAGTCTGGGATATTTCACTCAGCATAATTTTTTTTTTCATCTCCATCCATTTGGCTGCAAATGCTATGAAATCATTCTCTCTAACAGCAGAGTAGAACTCCATTGTACCACAGTTTTTGAATCCACTCATCCAGTGAGGGACATCTGGGTTGGTTCCATAGTTTAGCTATAGTCAATTGAGCTGCTATAAACATTGATGTAGCTATATCTCTGTAGTATGTCAATTCTAGCTCTTTTGGGACAATACCCAGGAGTGGGGTAGCTGGGTCATAAGGTGGATACAGCCCCAGTTTTTTGAGGAGTCTCCACACTGCTTTCCAGAGTGCCTGTACAAGCTTGCAGTCCCACCTTCAGTGTGAGAGTGTTCCTTTCTTCCCACAACCCCTTCAGCATCAGCTATTGTTCGTATTCTTCATTTTTGCCACTCTGACAGGAGTGAGGTGGAATCTCAGCAAAGTTTTGATTTTCATTTTTCTGATTGCTAATGATATAGAACATTTTCTCATATATTTGTGAGCTTTTTGGACTTCCTCCATTGAGAAATTTTTATTTAGTTCCCTAGCTTATTTATTGATTGGGTTATTTGTGGGTTTGTTGCTCAGGTTTTTAGTTCTTTGTATATTCTGGATATTAGCACTTTATAATGTGTAGCGTCTATTTACTTAGAAACAAAAGAATAACTATTATTTCCTCTTAGTTCTTGTGAAATTTTCATAATTATTTACTGTTTTATGTTTTTCTTCTATCAGGTACTGAGACAGATGTGTTAACATCTATCACTTTATGAATATATATATATATATTTTCTTTTTGAGATCATTAAATATTTGTTTCATATCTTTAAGGATACACATTATGGTACATAAAAATGTAAAATGATTACATTTTCTTGATGAGTTGCAATTTTTATCCATATAAATCATTTGTCCTTCGTCTATTAATGCTTTTTTTTTTTAAAGAGAGAGGGACAGTGAGAGAGAGAGAGAGAAACAGAGAGAGAGAGAATCAACTTTATTTAGTTGTTCATGTGGCTTTCGTTGCTCTGACACTTTTTTGTGTACATGGTATTGGGGTTTGGAACTGGATCCCTGTGTATGCCAGGCAGGTACTGTAACTGCCGAGCCACCTCTCCAGCCCCCTATTAATGCTTTTAATCTACTCTATTGATATTCCCACTTTTTTGAAAATAGCATTCACTGGAATACCACTTTCTTTATCTTTGCTCTCAATTTTGTATGTTAATATTGCTAAATGAGCTGCTCTTAGCAGTAGGTGATTAGGTATTACATTTTGGGGGGCATTCAGAATGAAAACTTTTACTCATAATTGGAGGCTTATATCCACTTTTTTATTTAAAAAAAAGCTTCATTTTTTAAAAAGCTTTGATTTTTCATAAAAGTTTAGATAGATAGTAGTATGGGAAGTTCCCATGTAACCCAAACTTAGTTTCTCTATTATTTTAATCTTATCAAAAAACCAATATGGAGTCCTGGAGTGATTCTGTCCTGTGCATCTGTTTTCAGGGGCAGTAGTCACATAGTTTTTGTCTGAGTTCTCTTGTACCTAAATGTGTGCCACCACACTTGGAGATTCAATGGCCATGAGCCCATAACACCCAGAACTATCTTTTTAGTTGTGAGCTAAACACTGATAAAAAATTTCACTTTAAGATGGATAATGATGAAAATGAGTGTCAACCATCACTATGAAGTGTCAGTTTAGGGGCTGGTGCAAAGCAGGAAAATACACTGTCAAAGCAGAAGCAATGAAGCATGAAGAGAGTCCGATTAAAGAACACTAGCAACTTCCACATCATCTGTAGGGCACCCGTTTCCCTTGGGGGCTTTGACATTACACCAGCTGTGGTCTCACGGTTGAAGTGCCATTCAGGACCTGTGCATTTTAGTAGACAGCACTTGGTAGATGTGGAAGAAGATGCAGAGTCAGAAGAGGGAGAGGAGGAGAATGTACAACTCTGAAGTCCATCTGGAAGGTAATCCTTCCCTGGAAGGGGTAGAAAGGTTTTTCAGAAAGAAGTAAGTAAAACTCACTGTGGAGGAGGAGGAGAAACAGGCGGCGGCGGAGGAGGATACTGAAAGAAAAGCTCCAATGAAGGAATTTATGTGAGATACTGTACCCCAAAATGCATAGAAATCAAATTAGAATGGAAAAAAAAAACCTCAAGATTATCAGAACCAAAATCAAAAGGTCAAGACTACTTCAATAAATGGAGGAAATCTTCTAAAACATCCGAAGGACTTACTTTTGTAGAAGACATTAAAACAAAAATACAAGCAAGTATAGAAAAAGGTGCTTCTGCTCTGGAAGTAGAAGCCAAATTCATCAATTATGTGAAAAATTGCTTCCAGATGACTGACCAGGAGGCTACTCATGATCTGTGGCATTGGAAGCAGTCTCTTTCAGAAAATGATTTGAACAGCTTGTTGAAAATTTCCATCTTATTTATAATAGTTGATATCTGGCTGTCTTTTCTATAATGCAAGGAAAAACATTTCCTGCCTTGTTTAATAAACGTTGTCCAGGTTCCATTTCCAAAATGGAGTTGTCCAAATGCATGCTTAGTTTTTAAAGATGGAACTCCACCCTTTGCTCAGTTTTGAAGTATGTATGCAATATTATGATAAGACATAGTAATCGTGATGGTCAGATGTGGAGACAAAAATATGCATGTGAAATAAATGGTACTTTAATAAAGCAAAATATCGATACATTATCAAAATTCAAAGTCCCTACGCTATTCAGATTTAGCTTGTTTTTACACAGTGACGTTCTGTTCCAGATTTCCAATCATCACACTATACTACATTTAGTTGTCCCATATCCTTAGTCTCCCTGTTACTGTATTGATTTCCCAGACTTGCTTTATTTTTGCTAACCTTGACAGTTCTGAAGAGTTCTAATCATGAAACTTACAGAATGTCCCTCAGTTGGGATTTGGAAAGTGTTCGCCTGGTGAAGAGAATGGGGCAATGGCTTTGGTGAGAAGATCGGGGGCCCTAAGCTATTTCGTTACCTCACATCAGGGGCATGTGCTATGAACATGTCACGATCTTTCTGTTTTCTGGACCACCTGTCTAAGTTGTGTTTTCCATTATAAAGTACTTCTATTTTTCCCATCAGTTCTATACCACATTCTTTAGAAAGAAGTGACTTCACATAGTCTGCAATAAGGAATAAGGAGTCGAGTATCTACATCAATTATTTATCATTTCTCTGTTTGGTAGTCTGCCTCCTTGTCACTTAATCAATCACTTATTTATAGCAGTATGGATACATGGATATTTAGTTTATATTTTGGGTCACTTTTCCATATCTATTCATTTGTGTGTACAAATGTAATTTTTTGACACTTTTTTCTTTCTGGCACTATAAAATGCCCCAAAGTCATCTGGCATTATTTCTGATCTTTTCTTAGAAATGTCTATTCTTCCAAGGATACCTAGTGCTTTTCTTGGATAGTAAAATTCTCCAGAGACACAGGGAAAAAAAATAGAACATCTATCTACCTACCTACCCACCTATCTACCTATTTATCTATTATGAGGAAATGGTTCATTTGGTTCTGGATATTAATAGTCCAAATATCCAGAGTGAACTGGCATTTTTGAGATCTAGAAAAATAAAAGTGAAGTTTCAGTCCAAAGATCTGTGACCTGGAGCCCCAGAAAGCAGTCAGTCCTGCAGTTGAAGTCCAAAGGCCATCTGCTATTAGATTTCACTCTTGCTCAGGGGACATCAGTCTTTGTTCTGCAGAGGCCTTCAGTTGGTTTGGTGAGGCCTGCCCACATTATGGAACATCATCTGCCTTACTCAAAGTCCACTGATTCGAAAGTGTCCTCACAGAAACATTCAGAATGATCACATACCTTTAAGTCCACCGCCTTGTCCCAGGAGAATGAACAGTGAAGGAATGGTCTGGGAGGGCAGAGCACACTGGGGACCAGCCACCTTGCCAACTCTACCTGCTGCTTCCCCTAGCCTAGAGTGAGCAGGTGTCTCAGGCACTGTGCATCCACAGGGGCCCCAGCTATGTGAAGCTCTCTAGCCCAGGCCTGAGGTGCAGTGAGCCAAGACAGAGACTCAGGGTACACTGATCTTTCACCCGACAGTGGCTTGGCCCAGATCAGAGCAGATGCCTGCTCTGCACTTTGCTACCACACCAGACCCCTACGCATCCACTATCCCACCAACCTTGACCTCCTGGGAAGCCAGGACTGTGGGTGACTCATGAGAAAACAAATGGGCAGACGTAAATGGAAGTTCATACTTAATGATTAATCAATAATGTTCATACTTTTTCTAAACCCTGATTAGCATAATTTTGAACCAATAGCTTGACCCCTAGACTAGTACACTCAAGCAGCAGTCTGCCATCTGGTCCCCTCTTGCCCTGCAAGAGCTCTGTTTCTAGTCTTGAATAAATCCTATTCCTTTAACTCCTGCCTTCTATTTCTGTGAATTTATTTCTTCAAATTTGTTAGACAAGCACCTAGAAAGAAGTTGGCAGTGAGCTGACAGAGTTTGATGCAACATTGGGGGCCATAGCCCACCATTAAGAGATGCAAAACTTTCCTCAGGTTCAGAGGTCTGCAGCTTAAGCAGACCACACCTGCCAACAGAAGTGGAGAAACTCTGGTTTCACCTTGACAACTCATGGTTCAATCAAATTGGTACACAAAATTGGTACACCATAAAACACAATATTTTTCTTTCTAAATGAATGCAACTTACTTTGCAAGAAGTAAACATACATTTGAACATAGAGTCTTATTTTGATCACTATTATCAATGTAATGTAAATAATTTGGGGAGTTTGAATAAAAATAACCCAACCAATTTTGATACCTCTATCACTATTCTTCAACTTTTAGTCACTGTGATCAAAATACCTGACAGGAAAGACTTGGAGGAATAAAAGTCTTTTGGGGGGCTCCTGGTTTTAGAGGTTCAGTCCAGCTGGCTCCATTACTCTGAGCCCAAGGTGAGTCAGAATATTATGGGAGAGGGGTGTGGCTAAGGAGAGTGTCTCACTTCATGGAGGCCAGGTAGCCAAGGTAGAAGGAGGATCCAGGGGGACAAGATATAATTCCCAGTGACACACATCCTCCAGCCATGCCTCACCTTTCTATAGTTAATACCTAATTAGTCCATTCAAATTAGGATGAAATGATTAGGTTACAGCTCTCACAATCTAACAATTTCACCTCTGATTATTCCTGAATTAACACAGGAGCTTTTGATGGAAGCCTTATATCCAAATCAAAACAATCATAGAGTTTTAATTTTTAATAAATTTAGAATTCCATTCTTTCTGATAAGTATAGATAGATGTAAGGAAATTATATACAAACCTAGGCAGAGTCCATCACAATTGAAATACAATGAAAATTTCGGAGGTGCGTGGTGTGAGATGTGTGTCGACCTGAGTACCAGTCCAGTTGGAATAGCTCATTCTCATCCGTGTGCTGACCTGGAGCATTGCTCACCGTTGAAGGTAAGGGTGGGCTCTCAGTCATAATTTATTCTTGGACTATTTTTATTAATTTTTCGCATCCGTTTTATAAGCCTTTTAACTTGAGAGCTTGAATTTGGTTCTTTTCTTATCATTTCTCTCTCTTTGCTGATCGTGCTTATTTGGTGAGCTATGTTGTCACAATTTCTCCTAATTTTTCAGATACAATTCCTTTTACTTCTTTTTTGTCATATTTATCATGTTTTAATTAAAGGCTCTTTGTGCTAAACCCAACACGTAGTAGGCTCCAGAAACGTTTCCTATTGGCTACTTGTTTTTACATTTCTGCGGGTGGCATGTTCCTCTGTTTCTTTGATTGCCTCTCTTAGGTTGTTATTGAGCACTGAACTTTTTATTTATTTATTTATTTACTTTCTTCTTTTTTATTGGTGCATTATAGTTGCACATGATGCTGGAATTTCTTGTCATGTATTCATACATGCACACAGAACGAAAATATACTTTGGCCAACACTCCTCACCCCGAAGCACTCTTTTCTCCCATTTCCTGATACTCTGCCTCTCCTTCTGGTGTACATATTTATTCTAATATAACTAAATATATTGACATAGTTCTTAAACTTATGAAATAGCATGTTTTTTACATATGTGACAAGAGTGTATCCAATGACATAAAAGCTTGGAGTATACCTTGACATTTTAGAAATTGTATCACAGCAGCTCTGATTCAGATCCTATCCCACGTAGGTCTCCATTGCCTCAGGCTTCGTTTGTTTTGTTTTGGGGTTTTGTTCTTCTTGATGCTTTTCCGTTGTTCTGTTCTTCTAGGTTCATTCTGCACCATTGTGTGTTCCCTGAAGTGGGCTGCCGCTGTGTCTCATGCTAATTGTAATCTGTAAGTTATTAATTTCTTTTTAAGTCTGACCTTCCACAGTTTCTGTGTGGGTTATTGTAATTCAATCACAGGTTGATTATTAATCATATTTTTTTCTTCAGTGTGTCCCCTGTTTGTCTTCTATCCTGGGTGGAGAGGTTATGTGGGGAAAATATGCTGTCACTCTTCAAAATGACTGAAGATAGCCTCACTTTCTCTATATGCTTAAGCAGGACATCAGAGTAAGCCAGAAAAGAGTCACAGGGGCTTTATTTTTCCTAGATCTTTCCTAGCTATACATATAGATTTGTACATGCAAAGAACTTTCTAGATCTGGAATGTCATAGGTTTTAGTGTTCTCTGTGCTCACTTTATTCTCTGGGAACTTCTCTTAAATGCCGAGCGTGACTCTATCCTACTGAATCATTGCCTTAGGGAGCTACAGTGTTGTAAGCTGATTGATTACTATTGCATTGGCGGAGTTCTTGGATTAGTATTTTTTATTTATTGAATTTAGCTCTGAGCCAAATTTAAAAAATAAAGTATGGAAGATTGAAATCATTATAAATGATGGATTTCAAATAAAGGAAAAATGAAGTAAATGGAAGGTATCTTATTAGCGCTTATGTATTATGAAACTAGCACAATTTTGGTTGCTCTCTGCTTTTTTTTTTATTTCTGTATGTTTCTCATTTGTTTTGTTATTTATTGTGTTTGCTGCATGCAATATGAAATAATTAATATTCTCTTAAAAGTACAAGGTTGGTCCAGGCATGATGGCACACACCTCTATTCCCAGAGACTCAGGAGGGTGAGGCAGGAGGATTGCAAATTCAAGGTCAGCCTCAGCAAACTATTAGTGAAATCTTTAGCAACTTACTAAGACCATGTCTCAAAATTAAAAGAAAAAAAATAAGGGCTGGGGATGAATCTCAGTGGAAAATGCCTCTAGATTCAATCCCCAGTACCAAAAAAGAAAAAAATAAGTACAAGCTTATAAATGATTCAGAAATACATGTTAACTGCACAAAGTGTTGTAGTTGTCTCCCAAAGGTATTGTGATTATCCTTCTCACTTAGATTTCCATTTCTCAAAACTTTTTTTATACTTTGCTTTGAATGTATTTTGTTTTTGAATATTAACACATAATTCTTTCATGATGATGATCTTAAAATTTATATCATCACCAAATGTTTAAACGGAAGAAAACATTTTACTCTTTAAATGATGGTGAATGACTTTGATCCTGCTTACTTCCTGGGCTATCGTTGTTGTGATATTGAAATGAATGTGAAGATTAAAATAGCAAAATAGCTCTGTGAGTTCACCAGCTCCCTCTTGAAGCCTGAATTCTAAGTGATTCAGGAGGTAACATTTAAAGGCTGCTACCGCTTGTACTATCTGGAGGTGAAAGCCAGGGAACAATTAAAAGCTAAAGAATACCCTTCAGTTCCCTTTGTTCTCTTGTTGTCTCCCATTCTAATTCAAGGCATACACAGGGTGGAAGAAAGAATGCCCTTATTCTAAAATTGCTCTCATTAATTTTCCATCTTTCTATTTCTCTTGAATGGCTCATTGTATTATAGGAAAATTTTCACTCCTGGTGCCTCTTAAAATCTGTCAAAGACTCTTTATCAACCCTCATCTCATAATTCAGATAGACACATCACTTCTTCATAAGTAGGTAAACTTAGCCTTAATCAACACCTCTGTCTTCTAAGCATGTCATGATGAGTCCCACTTTCATACCTTGTCTATTTTGTTTTAAGAAATAGAGAGTTGCTGTTTTTTAAATTTTTCATCTGATTTTCGTTTTCCTCCACTTTGTTATTTATGCATTTCTGGGTTTGAACCCGCATCCTCGCACATCCGAGGCAAGCATTCTGCTGCTGGGCCACCGCTCCAGCTTTGTCTGTGTTTTTCAATCTGCCATTCAGGTTCAAGTCCAGCCTCATCTAGGCTGACTCTGGGATATTAACACATATCTGCCTTCTCATCCTTAGCTTGGAAAACCTCTTTACCCATCTAGTAGGATTACTCTCATTTTTAATTTGGAATTATCCAATTATTTGTGTGTTGAAGCAATTTCAGGGTCAGACTAATTGATTTCCCAGATTGGAGCTTTCTGGTTTTAAACAGCTCACATGATTAAAAGAGAAATCTAAAATATTTTATATTATAAAACAGAATTATGTTGTTCTATAACTTTTTAAGTTTCTTAAAGTTAGATTTTATTTTAGAATACTTATTACTTACAGAAATATTGTGAATATGATACAGAAAGCATCCAATTAGCCCACACCTAGTATTCCCTATTATTATAAGTTGAGCATATTGTATTATTATTGTGTAGCTTTATAACTAATGAAATAGTATTGATATATTACCATTAACTGAAGTCTGTATATGATTACAATTTTCTTGGCTTTGTGCATAATGTCCCTTTTTGGTTCCAGAATCCCCTGATACATATCACACTGCATCTAGTCATCATGTCTCCTAGCCTCCTCTTGGCTGTGATAGATTCTGACCCTTTCCTTGTTTTGGATGACTGTGACAATTTTCAATAGCAATGTTCAATATTTGTAGAATGTGGCCATGTTGGGATTAATCTAATTTCTTTTCATGATTAGACTGAGATTATGTGCATTGTGGAGGAAGATGGCAGAGGTAAAGGTCTGATGTCAGCTCACCATCCACAAGGTACCTACTGTCCACACAATCCTCTTTATACTAATCTAGATTATGTGCTTGAGGTAGTATTTGTCAAGTTCATTTCACTGTGAAGTTATTCTTCTTCCACATTTCCATTCTGTGCTCTTGGGAAAGAAATCAGTATGGTCTACAGTAGGGAATTATGCTCCTTATCCTTGACCTTATCCTTTTGGGGTAATAAGTGAACGTTTGGAATTCTGCACAGGTGACTCATCTACTTCTCTATATTCATTTATTGAATCTTTGCTTTATGTCTGTGTAGGCCTATGAATATTTATTTTATACTTTGCATTACAGTTCAATCAGTTTTAATATATTTGTTATATTATTTGATATTTTCAAGCATAGGCCACTGCACTGAGATCTTCCCATTTGCCTACCTTTGACAGATGCCATCATTATGTGTGTGTATGTGTCTGTGTGTGCATGCATGTGCATGTGTGTAGGCCTTTCTTATCTTCTAGTACTATCAAATGCTCTAGGTTTTTCTTGTATATTTCCTATTCTGGTCCTAGAATTATTCATTTCTCCAAGAAGCCATGTTGTTGGAGAATGGTTTTAAAAGGCAAGTTTTTATACTTAGAGTGTTCATTGCTGCTAAAGAAACATGACTTTCAGACCCTCAGAGGTGACATGGCAAGAAAATATGTGTGTGCACAGTAGCCTGCACATATGCACACCTACCAGTATTTCTAGATTTTTTTCTTTTTTTGTTTATTTTATTTTTTTTAAAGAGAGAAGGACAGTGAGAGAGAGACAGAGACAGAAAGAATCAACCTTTATTGAGTTTTTCACATGGCTTTCGTTGCTCTGACACCTAGTTGTATACTTGGGTGCTGGGGTTTGAACCCGTGTACTTGCACATGCCAGGCAAGCGCCGTAACCACTGAGCCACCGCTCCAGCCCCAGTATTTCTAGATATAACTATCTGTATACACATTGAATTTGACATGAGTCTGCAGCAGTGTTTCTGATTCTGATCCGCTGCTACATGAGTCATCCTAGTCTCCTTTCTTTGTCTACCCACAGCCCTCTATTCCAATGGTGAGAAAGCTGGCTTTGATCATCCACCATCCATTCACCTAACTGATAACTCAAACGTAGGAGGACAGCGGTCAGCATTGTCAATCTGCACAGGACCATGACTACATATGGGCCCGTTTGCCTTCAATCTTGCACTTCACTGTCTGCCTACCACCTGCACCAGCATTCTCCAACCCCTTGGTGAGGCTCTTTCATTTGTTCATAATGCAGTAATATTGTTTTATCACATTCTGCTCTCCATCCAAGGATCCCCTAGTGCTCCAAGTGCCCTTTAAAACTTTTTCATAAGTTGTGGTTTTCTCCTTGTGCCATTAAGTTCTATACATTTTGACAAATGTGTTAGGGCATATCTCTACCACTGTCGTTTCAAAAAGAGTGAGTTCACAGTCCTAAGAAAATCTCACCCCTTCCCCCACATTGCCTATCCCCCCACAAATCTACTGAAATGTGGTGATCAATGATCCTTTATCTCCTCTTTAGTGTTGCCCTGTCTAGAATGTTCTATCAAAGAGTTCATGTAGGATGCAGCCGTTCCAGACCGGTTTCATGCATTTAGCAATTTGCATTTAAAGTTAATTCATACTTTGCGTGACTTGATAGCTCATTATTTGTTGTAAAAGAGAGGGAAAGTGAGAGAGAGAAAAGACAGGGAGAATCAATTTTATTTAGTTTTTGAAGTGGCTTTTGTTGCTCTGACTCTTCATTGTGTACATGGTGCTGTGGTTTGAACCCATGTACTCATTCATGCCAGACAAGTGCCATAACCACTGAGCCACTGCTCCAGCCCCAATAACTTATTATTACCATTAATAAGTAGTATGTCCTCTTACACTATGATTTAATTATGATTCCATTTTTTTCCTTTTTAATTATCTTGTTTAATTCCTGGTTTTGGTGATAATATATGATGATGTTCCTAATATTTGTGTGCATATTTTTGTATAGACATAAAATTTCAAATAAATTGGTTAAATACCTAGCAAAATGCCTAGTTCACATATAACATATCTATGGGGTGATTTTTCTTTTTATAAATTTGTCAGTCTTCTAAAGTGAATATACCCTCAGTTACTGGTAATTTCTGCCCATCCAAATCCTCTCCAGCAGTTGTAAAGTCAAGTTTTAGAGTTTATCCCTTGTAGTAGTTGTTCATGATTGCTTAATTTGCACTTCCTAAATAACACATTATGTTGAAAAAAAAATTATGCTTATTTCCCATCTTTCTGCCTTCCTCAATGAGAAGTTCCTTCAGACTTCTCCATTTTATAAACTGGGGTTGTTTCTCTTATTGTTGAGTTTAAGAAGTTTGTATATTTCAGTTATAAATCTTTCTTCACACAGAGGTTTTGCAAATATTTTATGAGTCTGAGTCTTGTATTATTATCTTGATAATGTGCTCCACAGAACAGATATTTTCGATTTTAATAAATTTGAGCATCAAGATTTTAATGGATTGTTTATTTCATGTCGTATCTAAAAACCACTTCTGTAGCGTTTTATGTTACACTTGTTCTCTTATCATTTGAAGAAGATAGGGCAAATCTAATTTTTCCTCTCCTACAAAACAGTGTTGGAGTACACACAGGAAAAAATTGCATTTCCCACCTCACTCTTCTATTTTCTTTCCTTCATTTGTTTCTATGCAAATGAATTCCCTGTCTCTTGGATCTCATATCCTCTCCAATCTCTCAGCCCTATCCAAAGGTCATTTTGCACCATTAGTGATGTTCAAGCTCTTTTTTTAGGGGTGATCTGAGGAATCACCCTGATCCTCAGGAATGGAGATCCCTGGATACTGAAGTTCTCAATGCGACCCTATCCAAGAATTTCTCTCCATGAAACAGAGCTGTCTTGAATTGTTTACGTCACCCACCCACAACAAAGACATCTTAATCCAATGATGGCACTGTCTTGCGTCCTATTTGGTACAACCTGAGGGGTCTATTCTACTCCATTGTATGTCAGCTTGTCCTTCCTCTGGACCTGCATTGCTTACTCTTTTGCAGATGCTATTCCTCAGAAAACTCCCAGTCCCTGGCACACCTTCTACAAGTGGTACCCCCAAGTATGTTCCTTTGGCTTCCAACAGTACACACTGTACTTTGAAAACTACAAACAAAACAAAACAGTGAACTGCAATAATGTATTGCTCCTAGTTCACGCAAATCCCAGAACACGCAGCACCAAGTGCAGTTCCAAGCAGGAGTGCTGGTCTCTCAATTCTCAGGAGGCTGATATTTTAATTACAAGATTGCATAACCAGCAAAATAGGTCTGGATTTGAACAGCAACAGAAAAATAGTCAACATAGACAGACATTGTGATACAGGGCTCTAAAGCAGGCATTCTGGCCATTTCAAGTAATTTGACTGATTTTAAAGACTGCTCGTTAGCACAGATGGCAACTATTGCCAAAGATCGGAAGTTATATGATTTTAATCTAACGAGGACAAAATGATTCACTCCGGTGGATAGTGCTCATAGGCTTCCTCGAATCCCACTGACCTCACCCTTTTTTCCTATGCCAGGTGTTCTTATGAAATGGGACAAGTTGCTCTTAACCCAGTAGGCAGCAACTCTGCTGTGGCCCTGGCCTGCCTGCTTGCCCCGCCATCTGCTTCCCTGCACCTGGATAGTGTACTTGTTCTCTGGATCTCAAATTTGTCACTTATACTGAGCCAATGTCCCCACTCTGGGAAACCCGGACTAAGCTATGTACTACAAATTACCAGTGTTAAGGTAGCTGTCTGAATGTCTCGGCCAAGAGGATATTTTAAAAAAAACATAAGGCATTTGTAGAGATCTATTGGGAAGGAGTGGGGGAGGGATAAGGGTGGGTAATTAGGGGTGGCTCTTGGGGATAACTCTAATTTTCAGAATTTTTATATATATATTATATTATTTTATTAGAAGCTTGTTTGTTCAACAAATAAATTTCTGAATAAATTTTTTTAAAAAATGTAAAAAAAATTGAGAGCATTCTACCTAATAAAACGTATACTCTCTCCTCCATTCCAGCTTTGTCACCATCCCTGAGAATGCTCTTACCCTGCCTGTGGATTAAGGAAAAGTAGAAGTAGCTTATTTTTATTATTTTCATTTTTATTTGACTTTTATGACCAGAGTTCCATTTAGTAGTGAAGGTTAATCACACACTATTCTACTGTAACAGCATAGTTATCACAGAGATTCTGCCCTTTCTCTCTCTGATAACTAGTTTATGTTTTCTCTTCTCCTCTCCTGCTGCTATGTTATTTTGTATATAGGTGAGTATATGTGAACAGTGTTAATATTTTCATTTTCTTTTGTTTTTATCTTTCAAGTTTCTATTTTGCTATTTGTTTTCCTTTTGGAGCAAGTAGAATTGTCTGTGTTCTGCTGTATTCTTAATTCCAACCTACCATTTTTTCTACTTCCAACAGGTGCCTACTGCCAGGCCAGGACTGAAGAAACAAATTCTCTTAGCAATTGATTAGGCTCAATTAAACTGCTGAAATGAGTATCAAGTATGAATATGGCTGAAATGAATGGCTGAGGTGCACTGTTGGCCATCTTCCATCCCAGGCAGATAAGACTGAAATAGAGCTTGGTATCATTGGATCTGCTTAAATGTCTTGAATGAACAAATGAATGTAGATAGTTTGGATCCTTTTCTTTGTGAAATACTGTCACTAAAAATCTATAGAAGTCACACATGAGAGATTCAGAATGAAATGTTCTCATACGTGACAACTGAACTAAAAGAAAATCATCACAAGCAGGAAGTATCATGCTAAAGGAAAGTCATAATTCAGAAAATTCTGCAGTAAGATGCTTGTATTAAGAACTGTCACTCATTGTGGAATATCCATGCTCTTGGCAATGACTAGAGAGAAAAATTAGTAACTAGGTAGATAGGTAGACACATAGGTAGAAAAGATGGATGGGTGGTAGATAGACATATACAGAAATGAAGATATAGGGGCATAATGCATAGATATATATCCATATCAATTTTACCAAACTCATATAATATGCCCAGAGACATGATATTGTTCTCCATTTTGCTAATAGCAAAGTGAGGAGACAGAGTGAAGATGAGAAAAGTAACCATTGCCTAACTCATGCATAGTGGAATCATATTTGAATCTAGTTGTATGACTTCACCACCAGTCTCTAGCCTTCCAATCTTTAATGGTGTCCATTGATTGACTGTTTTGTGTAGACTGCTCTCTATGCTTTAATTCTGCCAATAACAGTTTAAGCAGCATGTCATATCACACACTTGGTAACTGAAGTTCTGAGTTACTTAGTAACTAGTCCTTAAGTCATGCTCGCGCATGGAGGGGGTGGTACCTGCCACTCAGAGCCTGTGGTTCTAAATGCTATTCCTGTGGCTTTTCCTCAGTGCAGCTCTCATCTGGTCTCTTAGACTCAAGCTTCCTTGATCTATTCTCCCCTATGTAATTCACTTCTTAATTCAAAGTCATCTGTATTATTCCTTTTATCCATGAATCTGATTACCAAAATTCTTTTACCTATTCATTGGGAGTGAATTTTGTCTCTGATCTTTTTCTGAATTTCTCAAAGCAATTAACTTTATGGGAATCACAAATGAAGGAGGATGGTATTAAATTTCTTTTTTGAAGAGGTACTTCTTTCTAGGCAATGAGCTGAAATTATATCCCATATGAAAATAAAATTAAACTTCCTCAAAAATGAAAAATAACTCTATTACATAATCCAGCTGTCCCAAAATGGCATATATAGCAAGGGAATGAAATCAGCATACTGAAGAGATACCACACTCTCATATTTGTTGAATCACTATTCAATGTAGCTAAGAGAGGGAGTCTGACTAGGTGCCCACCATCAGACCAATGGATATAGTAAGTGTGTTGCATATGCCAGCAATGGAACATTTTTCAGTCATAATGGAATGCTGTCATTTGGAACAAAATGGATAGAACTGAACACAGATCTGGAAGGCAATGCTCTAAGTTCAAGGAGATGAGGGGATATTATATGTGATTTGTAAATGTTGGAACTTAATGACTTGTGAAGCCAGTGGGGTAAATGGAAGTCTCTCAAGATGATTCTTGAAATACTCTGGGATTAACCATGAAGGTCATATCAAGTTTCATGGCATGTGATAAGAGAAGCATCTTATGGAAAAGATTTCTCTATTTATCTTACTCAGGACTAAACACAGGCACTTGTATCCTTGAAGCCACCCTCTCCCAGGCCTATTATCTCATATTATCTTCAATCCCAGGGATACTGAGATATTAACTTAGAGTATAAAAAAATCTCTCCTAAGTCTCAGGTTTGTATTTGAACTAGGAGCTGCCAGAAAACAGAAAAAAAATGTTGTGTAACAAATAATAAGTGAGCAGTTCCTTTGCACTGAATGTTCTCCCTGGGAATTGGATGTGGAACTGGGCATTCCAGGCAGAAAAGTCCCCTGCAGTGAAGAGACTTCTATTTCAATGAAATCCTAGGACTTGCCTGTAAAGCAGTCTCTTCATGCAAGGAGATAGAGAAGATGATCTTATAACTAAGAAGATCCTCAAATTATTCCTTGCAACTATTTGCCTTTCATGCCCAGTTAGATCAGGCCATAAGATTTATTCAAACACATTTATAACCATAGTCTAATAATTCAGGATCACAAAAATTGATGCACTTTAAAAAAATTAGTTGTCATTCACGACAGAATGGCTTCTGAGGGCAGACACACCTGCGTGGTGTTTCCTCTAATGCTGAATGAACTCCTTGCAGATCTATCATAAACTTTCAGGATTAAAACATTACAAGCCATGAGAAATGTTGCCTCTAAACTATCACAGACTTGCATTCTGCTCAATAAAATCCTCTCTGATTCTACCACATTTCAGGAATGGCAGATGATTGCTATCCTATATCATTATGTGTCTTCATCTTCTGCCAACTCAAATAATTAGAGCAATTCTAAAACTTTTTGTCCTATTGTTCTGATAGGTCTGGGAACAAATTTAAATGTTCATCATGAGCATCAATTTTCACATTCTAAAAACTATTTTTTTAACTGAGGAAACAAAGCACCTCTCTCCGTCTTTGTAAGGGGAGTTTGGAATTTGGACAATTTTGGAAAATTTGCATATCTCTCCATTCACACATCTACCCATGTAAAATGACGACATCTCTGTAATTTCAGAGCAGAGCCTGTGTAGGGTAGCCATTAGTCTGTATTGCATTGATCAGATAGAATATCACGTTATAAGATAGGTCAACACTCTATTCCAACCTGTCTCCCTTCAGGATGGATTCCAAGTGGTTTAAACCAAAGTTTCCCATGTGGGAGCAGTTCTAAATATGCCAGACCTAAGCAAAACAAAATTGGTCTATTGGGGCTATAAATTTGGCTTCAGTTTCCCACAAGTAGGAACAAAGAGAACTTCTGTGTGCTGATGGAAAAAAAAACATAATTCCTTCCTTCCAGGAGTCGATAAAACTTTCCCTAATCTCAGAGGTAAAGCTAAACCTAAACAAAACCCAAAAGAGAAAATGTTGTATGTACTTCTTCTGATAGACAACAAAGAGTTTTGAAATGCACAGTATGTGCAATGACATTTTAGTCAAAAGTGAATCTTCCACCTTGACCCTTAATACTATCAATCAAGTATCATGCAAAAGGGGTGATATGAAGCATATAACAACAGGGAGTATATGTTTATCAGCATCATTTGAGCTACATCAGAATAGCAGCACCCTACTTGCTCATAAACCTAAATTAGCAAAGGTCTACATAACAGATCATGGAAAACAATCACAGTCACAGCAGTTTTTTGTTTCTTGAATGCTTCCAATAAAGAAAAAAAAAAGTTCATAGATTCATCTACCAAGTAAGCAACAATTTCTCCTCCACTGTGCTGATGGTACAATTTGGAACCAGGACATGGAAACTTCTTTCTTGGTTTTTCTTCAGAAGTAAATGAAGAAGAATACAAAGCAAAGAATAGCATGAAAATGATGAAGGTTGCAAAAGATTCCAGAGAAGAATGAAATCAGAGAATGCATTAGAACATTGTGAAATTATTAGGCACTAAAAAAAAAGTGGTGGAAAACTTCAAAGTCTGAATTTTTCCATTATACTGTCATTATCAGGGAAGTCAGGTGCGAGAATAGTTTCCAGAAATGCATTTAAAGATGAAATGAAGGAATGAAGGCAGCCCCTTTGGGCCATGCCCTGGACCTACATGTGCACATGGTTGTGTTTTTGGTCTCTTCTCTGCTGCTTTAAGTCAAAGGTATTTTCCAGTTGATTCTCTTCAATTCATTTGGGGCAGGAATTAAAACTTTCACTGTAAGCCAGTCTCTCACTCTAGTATATCCAGTTCTCCAAGACATCTCTTCCTAAGTATTTATGAGGGTCCAGAATTTTTGCAGATTAGATTGTCTGGGAGCAGTGTGTGTGTGTGTATGAAAGAGAGAGAGAGGAAAGAGAAAAGAAAGAGAGGAGAGAGGGAAAGACTGATTAGGACGAAGTAGACCTTCTGCTAGGTATTACTCTGCCACAAGCAAAAACCTTTATATTCCGTTTTCCTTATGACTGTGTTTTTCTGTTTTGAAGATAAGCGGCTAAGCTACCTGGTCTCTCTAGCCTCCACACCTAGATCCTTTTACTCCACTTTAATCAGATTTTTGCACTCATAATTCTTTGACTCCACCCTGGTGGGAGTTGACAACACTTTCTTCTTGGCAAACAGGTCAGTATATGTCCCTTAGCTTCCTCATGTCTTGGCATCTTACAACCACTCTTTCTTCACCTGGCTGCCAGGGCACCACACTGCCCAATATTTTCCCATTCGACGCTGCTTAGATGGTTCCACCTCTGCATATCACTGTGCCCCAGGGCTTATGTCCCACAGGATGCTGCTTAGATGGTTCCACCTCTGCATATCACTGTGCTGTAGGGCTTCTGTCCCATAGGATGATGCTTGGATGATTCCACCTCTGCATATCACTGTGCCCCAGGGCTTACGTCTGGGCGTTCTTCCCATCCACACAGTCTTCCCACAGGGCCTCGGGCAGACCCATGACTTCACTCAGCATCTCCACAAGAAGACTAAAGCATGCCCGCATATCTAAATCTTTGTTCTTTATCCTGAGTCTAGTACAGGGATGAGCAAAGAGCATTACCATGTGGTCTGAAAAGGGAATTGAAAAACTAAAGTGCAATTTTATCTGCATCACCTAGATCATATAGACAGAACACTTTCTCTTGCTGGACCTCATAACCACTTGGTCAGGTCAGAATTCATACATTTCAACCAGCTAAAATTCTACCTTTGTACATGAACTTTTAGCCATTTCTGCTGAGTCTGCCCTCTGTGGTGATGTTCTTTATTACTGAGGAAACGTAAGTTTGTCTCTTTTATGGTTAATAATCTGTCATTAGTAAAAACATTATTGCTGAGAACTCTCATTAAGCCCTTCAACAAAACTTGGAAACTCTGATTGTCACTCAACATTCTGAAACCTAAATATCTTTGGCTCATTGACAGTTTTCTCTCATCTGCATCAAAACCAGAATGTGCAGTAGAAGTTTTCTATTGTATGGGGCCTGTGCATACACGATGAAAACATTTTATAAAAATCCAGCCACTGCTGTCAGACACTTGATAAAAATGATAGAGTGTAAAATCTGAGCTCTTAAACAAATCAGTGAATGTTAATAAAAAGGAGTCAAAGTCAAGTTAGGAAGCAGCAAGATGAAGAAGGGATAGCTTTCTGGAGACGTTGAGCAGACTCCTGTGCAGCAGATGGGTGATAGCAAACCTGAACATGGGGCAAGGGGATGCAGAAATCAGGGTGTGAAGAGCTACACAACTGAACATGGGACCAAAGGCACAGAGTGCAGACAGAAGAGTCCTGGCATCAGACTCACTGGATTTCCCAGGGATCAGGAGGGAGAAAGACAGTGCTCTGTGGGGAAGGAAGCGGCCCTGGACCAGACAGACCACACTCATGTCTACTCTTTGGAGGCAAGAAAATGTACTATTAGATTTTTCTAAATGTCTACTATGACACTTTTATTGCCTAATTTCCTGTGTTGCTCCGAGTGTTCAAGGATTGGTAAGTAAGTTTTCTGGAACACAAGAGACTCTTCTCCTTGCACCTTCTGATGCTCTCTCTGCTCAGATCCCAGGCTTTTCTTCTCCTTCCACTCGTCATTATCTTTGCTGCTGTTCTCATGGCTCCTATTTTGTCCTCTCTCTTGATTTTCCTTCTTCAATTGTCATTTCTCTCTCCATTCATCAACCCCTCTCTTCCACTGACTATTAATCATCATAATTATATACTTTGTATTTATCCAAAAAAGAAATTTTTGCTTCATTTTTTAAGAGAAAGAGAGAGAATCAATTTTATTTAGTCTTCCATCTGAATTTTTTGCTCCAACACTTAGTTGTGTATGTGGTGCTGGATTTGAATCCCGGACCTTGTACATGTCAGGCAAGCCCCATAACCACTGAGCCACCGCTCAAGTCCCACTTTATTATTTTTAACATGTGAGCATAGAGAAGGGAAAACATATTTCAGTCAACTAAGCACATCTCAACTAAAAGACTCATTTAAGTTTTTTGTTCACTCTCTACAGATGGAAATATTAGAAGTGATCAGTCAGGTGTATGTTCAGCATGCCTGAGTAGTTCTTAAATGAAGTGTTTCCACTTTAGGCCTCTAGGCAGAAGAGTAGAGGGCTCTGGCTTGTGGTCTATGCTTCACTGTATTTTTCTTCTCAGTGGAAAGTTAGAAAATAAGAGGATATCTAAACTTACACTTGTGAAATATATAATTTACAACACAGGCATGGCTAAAGTTATGTTTGGGATTTATGAGATTTTGCCAAGGGGATAGGATTATATCTGATCCCACACGTTATTTTATCCAGGACTGAGCCTGGGAAGAAAATAGGTCCTGTTGCTTTGCACAGCACATAGTGCTATCAATTTTGAAATGGTGAGAGAACTTAATTACACAGCCGGTTTTCATGCATTTACCTGCCTATTCACTTTGATACTCATTTAAAAGCCTACTGTTTCCGTAGCAACCTCTCTTTTCTTTTTCCCTTCCATTGTGTCTTATTGGTTAACGTGCTCTTAAAACTCTTTTAAGGGAAAATCACGATTTATAGCAATTTATCTTGTTTAACAATAACCCCTGACCATTGTTGTTATTCTCTCCACAGTTCAAAGAGAATCATGTGCCAAAGATGAATTATAAAACATGTTGACAATATTCTTAGGAGATTAGAGGTAGGCAGGATGAGAAATTTCTGGGTGTGGATTAGCGAGATTCTTCGAGAAGTCTGTTCTGGAATTGAAATGCCGGTCATGTGCCAACATTTCCCTGTAGCCCATAAAGTCTTTTCTTGGGCTTGCTGGAGCACTGGTGAAAGACAGAAAGGAAAGGGGTACAGCTTAGGGGCTATTTTTATTCAAAATCTTGGGCACCTGTGTCACAGGAGGACTAGACATATTTGGCTGCCACAAGTTCGTTAGCCAACGCCTGTCTCTCTGCAGATGGTACACCTTACCCACATGCTCTATGTAGTCACAGGGGATGGAAGGCAAACAGATAGCTCCAGTCTGAGAGTCCAGCTTAAGTGTGCACTCTCTCTCTAAGGAATAAAAGAACAATAGAAGCAGTGCCTTCCAAGAGGCTGACAGTTGGCTATGTGCCACTTCGACATGGCCTCATCCAAATACTTGACTCTGGCTTTTGCCACATTGTGTACTTGATTGTCCTTCGTGACACAGCGTGGATCTGGTGATATCACATTACAGGTGTACTTTGGGTGTGGTAGTCATCACTTGGTGTTAGGCAGCCATTCATGGACTTACTGGGCACCTCTCCCCCATCCATCTACAGGAGAAAACACAGGAAATACTGAAAGTAAACCTGCATGTGAAGTTCACGTGACAGATGGATGTTTGATGAAGGTAAGAAGCAGAGAGAAACCTGTGACTGAAGGATCATTACAGGGATTTGCAAGTGAGCGAAGATGCTGCCATCTTGCAATCAGAAGATAAATATTAATAATCACTGATGTGATTAGACTTAGAATCTGGACAGTCATAGGACATGACACTTTGGTCAAGTGCTTTGCAGTGGCCCAACATGTAAGCCATCAAGTCCGCTTTACAGAATGGTGAGCTACTTTGGTCCTATGAAAGAGAAATATCCGTGATTCAGATTGCTAAAATTGCCATTGTTTTATATGATCATGGAAACAGGGCCAGTGTGGAAGGAAAGGGGAACTTCTGGATACTTAATGGGAAAGCACACCTCCTCAGCATTAACGTTATTTCTCATTCTCTTTGTTATAGAAAACCACATGGTCCAGATGAGCTCAGAGGCCAGGCTGATACAAGGAGAGGTGCAGGTGATGTCCTGGTAGCCCTCCATGCCTAGAACTGGATAGGACTCCCAATGGTTTCAAAGTACCGAGTTTCACCTTAGAAGCCAAGTGCATGCTTAGGTCTAACCTGTGGGGTTCTGGTACCAACTCCCATGGCTCAACTGTCTTCAACAAGGTGGCTGTACTAGTTTTCTAGGGATAATCAACAGTTCCACTTCTCCATTAATGGCTCCTGAAGCTCTCAGGAGTGATCATACCACCTCTTCAACATCTGGGAGAACTTGTTGTCTTCTCTTTGGCCAATGACTGATGTTCTTACCTGATGAAAAGAAAGATGCTGAATATTTGAAAAAACACCCAATAGCTGAAAAAATAAGGTGAATTTATCAGTTGCATAAATAAAGTAGTGCCCAACCTTCCTGAGCAAAAGGGGAAGTTGGAAGTTGATCTTACATGGGAGTTATGGTGGTGTAGAGATAGAAAGCAAATGGAATTCCAGAGACAGCAAGGATTAGGCACTGACTGAAGTTTTAGACATGAAAATGTGTTATGAGCACACACATGTTGCCAACTGACCAACTATAAGATGATGAGGTGTCCACAGCTTTCCAAAATGAGAAGTGGTTACCACATTCAGTAATGAAAGACACAATATGGGAAATAATGTTTCTTAAAGTCTATAAGATGGAAAACTTAGAGATGTCACTGCATGGGAGCTGTGGCCATATGATAAGTGAGACATGGTGTCCATGCATGGACAAAATGTGAGGATGTGTCCTGATATCTCTTTCCCCAAGTGCTGACAGAAGTGCTTTCTGTCAGCACTTCCTATCAGTTCAATTTTGCTGATTCCAGCTGCCAAGTCCTGACGTTAGAGTCTGCAGGGTTCAGTCTCTGCTTCCAGAGTGTTGTAGAGAAGTAAAGACAGAGTAATCAAGTTCCATGTGTGCATACATTCACTCAAACTGCATCTAAATAAATCTCATTGGTCCATATTTACTACTGATCTTCTCCAAATCAAGAATCAAACCTTAAACATGTTTGAAATCATAAGTGTGAACATAGAGTCTGACAAGTGGTAAGAGCATGGGTAGCATAAAAAAATACTTATGACATGCCATGATTCTATAAGTGCATTATCCAGTTCGTGTTTTCTTTGATGTCATATTTAGACACTATACTGTTTATCATTTTTTAAAATATTTTAAACTATAATATTAAAAAATCTTTAGCATGTACCAGCTATTTTTCAAGTCTACAATCTCTAGTATGATAGCCATATCTTAAATGTGGCCAGATCCAAATTAAAATGTTCTGAAAGATTCTAACATGCTCTGGGTTTTCATAAACTTTAAAAATTATGAAAACAATGTTCAATAACGTGTTACATTTTACATGTATCACACTTTGGTATGTTTTGCATATATATTGCAAAGTTTTTAACTGATTAAATTTTAGTTTCCCTATTTCTTTTTCCTTCATAATGTGGCAGTTGGAAAACCTGTAATTAACTATGGGGCTCACAATTATGGTTTATATAACATCTGTTGGACAAAGCTGCATTGGATGCTTTACATAGACATCAAGAGACAGAAATTAGACTTGAATCTAGACCAATCACGTGGTACTGTGCCTACACTGAGAATAAAGCAGTGAATGAGAACATGACTCACTATCCTGAGGCCCTACTATGAGACCACACCTGGGGATTCTTAGATATGGCTAAGAGCAACCTGCAATGTAAGTATTATTATACCCATTCGCCAGATGAAAACCCAAATTTCAACATAACACACCCTAGACCTCAAAGTCAAGTAACAAGCTAACCACAATCCAAGACACTTCTGACCCCTCTGCCTTGAGCACAAAGCTATACTACTTTCTTGGTATGAATCAACTAAACGCACAAACAGGTTACAGGTTTGTAGATGAAAAGTAATAACAGTTTTCTGAATATCCTCAAAATGCTAAATTCTAGAGACTCTTAATAACTTATTCCATAATGGGTGTTGATTAGTGCTCAGTTGAATTTATGATTCCTGAGCTTGTTGATGAAGAAATATTAATAAGAGAATCTGCAGCAAAAATAGCATGATGTGAGATGGTTCATTTAGTGTTGATCACAGAGTGGGCCCGGTGCACGAGAAGGAGCCAGTGTGTCACCAAAAGAAGCTTGCACACACGTGCACTCACAAACATCTTCTTCCACTCTGTGGGCTTACTTCTCCATCACAAGGACAATTAAATGATAAGATGAAAGATAAGAGGAGTACTCACTAATAATACCTCAGGAAGCTAAAGGGACTGTGATTTACGCAGGAAGTCTAATAAACAGTTAAGTCATTTTAAATTGTCTTTTACATTCTAGCATTAAAATTAGATAGAGAAATTTATATAGAGGAATAAAACCTGAGAATAACCTTCCCCATGCTTCTATAATATCAGAAGTGCAGCAGAAATTAATTTTCCTGTACATTTCCCAGGTTTTTAAATTTTTCCTCAATGCTGTAGGTGCCAGGTTATTTTTCTTTATAGATTCTCTGTTTTCACTTAATCTTGTGTACCCAGAATGCAAATATGATCCAGAAGTACTTTTCAGAAATGTATTTTTCTTGTTTAATTCACAATAGATATATTTATTAAAATGTGGTTCAGTTAACATAAATATACTGATCTTAAGTTTCTGAAACAAAGAATTCTATCATTTGTGTATAAATTCCTTATAAGTACCTATTAAAATGATCTGCTAGGATTTCCTTTATTTGCAAGAGAAAAGCACACAAAAGATGGTTGCACGTGCTATCTTGAGTGTTGTGATGATGGAGAGAGGGGCCTTTGGGGAAAGGATTTAGGAGCATTGAAGTGGTAGAATGTGAAGGAAGTTAGGAGGGATCATGTAGAACGTCTAGGAGAAACAACAGCAGAAACTGAAATTCTGTACTTGCTACAATAACAGACAAAAGATCATACAAATATTTCTGGGGAATTTTGGAACATTTTGGAGTTCCTTACTCAAAGGAATCTAAAAACTATAAAAACAGATGTTGAATAATGAGCATTTTGTCCTTTGCCGCTGGGATCTGAATGTGTTCTACATTTCCTCTTTCTAAACTGGTTCAGTGCATTGGAGGCCACAGAAATGAGGATTATTGTCTCTGCCTTACGTTTGGCCATGTAGAATTTCTTATTCACCTTCTGGTTTCTCCAGAGAGTGTATCCTACCTAGGAAACTGAGTAAAAGAAATCATTTCCTCTCTTTTTCTTTCTGTAAAGCATATGGGTTAATCCATCCTGTGAAAACTCCAATTTATTTTAGTATTCATGAACCTTCATAACTAATTTCCTGAGCCAAACTATAATTACTTTAATTCTACACTGCTGGAGAGAATTTGAAAACAGGACTTCTTCAGGAGAAAATTAACTTATATAATGAGCGAAGAGATAAATCATATTAGCTCTAATTAAAGTATATTAACATTTTGGTTGCATATGAATAAAAATCAGACACAATGAAAGCAGTCTTCTCATAAGGAGTCAATTTATGGAGATTTATGAAGATTTTAGGAACTTGCAAAATTTCATTACTTAACATCTCTATTAAGATCTTTACAAGCATGCATAATGAAAAGGCTAATAAAAGATTTAATAAATGGACTTTTGCTTAAAGTCACACTGACTGAGTGCAAGCAAAGGTTCCAAACCCCTAATGGAGATTAAAATGATAATTGTCAATTTAAAAATACATATGCTGACTACACAGAGCAAAGTGGAGAGACGGGACACTGGAGTTAGGAAGTCAAACAACCAATTCTCAACCAAACGCAATTGAGTTTCTCTTTGCATCCTAAGACTATGATGACTACCTCAGTCCTCTGTATTAGTTAATATATTATCTAAACAACAACAGAGAACAGGGGGAAACAAACATAAGTGTCACACTACTGTAAAACTCTTCCAAATGCTTGTGCTTTGCATCAGTGCTGAATTTTCTGGATCTTTCTATTTCTAGAATGAATGTCTATCACAGGTGAATTTATTTATGTTTAACTTGAGGGGCAAATGCCATTCTTCAAGCACACATGATGGCACTGCTCAATGATCTAATTTTCGATATTGTTCCTGTGTGACTCATAAAAAAGGGGGCTCTCAAACTAAGTCACAGAGAAAAGTGCACAGTGAGCGGCAGAGTCTGTGTCTAATTTGGAGATGAGATTTGCAGCCAGCATTCGCCATGGTGCTCTCCAATTTCCACGAGAGCAAATGTCTCATTTGACACGGCGTTCAGATCCCGCCACACTCCGTTGGCCACCAACAATTTTATCCTTAACTGTTTAAGGTCCCATGGCCGAAAACAATCCACAGTGGGTCCAACCTCCCTGTCATTTGCTCCACGACCTATTTACAACTGTTATTTAAAAAATAAATAAATAATCACCAAGCAACATGTCAATCCAGCAAGTGCAAAACTTCAAAGGCTTATAGGAAATAGGTGTTCACTCTGCAAGAAAATATGCACTTGCAGATTATCAAACAATGTAGGCAGAGAAAATTCCCAGTTAAATATTGAGGAAATTTATGGGAGTTTCTCAATTTATGCATCGGCAATTTTGTACTGCAAACAAATATTTCCCTGTGTAGTGTTCAGGTATTCATTTACAGAACTAAAATGATAGTGCTTTTAGTAGACAAGTTCTTATTCAACCTCTATCATCAGCTCTCATTCCTTGAAAATATTTATTGGATGGCATTTTTTAAAGCCTGAATTGTATTTCTAAAATTACCAGAAACAAAGAAAGCAGGTAACTGAATTGTCAAAGAACTCAGAGAATAAATGGCATTTTAAAAGCAGACAAATAGAAACATAATTGTGAAAGAAAGACTTAGGATCAAGGCTTTCTCACAGGAGGTTGGGGATGCAGGAAGAATTGTAAACAATCAGCATACAGAAAAATAACTGTGATGCATGCTTTAAGAAGCAGATTTGAAATTCCAAACTGAGGTATACGTAAATGAAGGGAAAGAAAGGGAAGAAACGAGAGAACGAAATGAGAGAACGAAGGATATGGGTACTTCTCCCTGGAGTCCTCGGGGTGGATGAGCATGCACTGGAAATCACTGTAGATGGCTGGTGCCAAAGATGCTCCAAGTGCCTTTTCAGGAAACAGAGAGATAGGGGCAGACAGAGGCACATGACCCAAAATACAGAGAGCGGCACCCTTATATTTATAGGGCAAATGTGGGCAGTCCAACATTGAATTGAGGCCTGAAGGAACACAGCCTCTCTGTTATGAAAAGCTTCAAGTTGTGACCTTTTTTGAAATGGCCTTTGGTTTGAACCTGATAGAGCAAAAGATAAAGCATAGTTGTAAATGGGCTACAGAAAGAGGAGAGAGAGAGAGAGAAGGAAGTTAAGACTGTAGGATCAAGAACTGGGAGAAGCAGAAATCAGAAAAATCAGACACACACACACACACACACACACACAAAGAAAAAAAAAGATACAGGAATTCTGAGTCAGAGACTACAAACTCAAAACAAACCACACAGGAAAATGTTAATATGCTCAATGACATTCAAATTAGAAAATCTTATCAGAACACATCAGAAGTGTCATGCATTTTGTTCAAGAAATAACATAATTCTTCTAAGATTAAAAATATTTTTCTATAATATTTCCTAATAGCTTTCAATTTTTTTCATTCATATTTGTCTTTAACGTACTTGGAGTTGATTTTTATGTGAAGTGTGTTGAGACCTTATTTCTTATTTTTATGTGGATTGACAAGCTATTTTGTGATTTGATCAACAGAAGAAAGTTCATAAAAATGTATCCATGACAGATACTTTCTGCTTTTTACCTTATTTATTATGTATTTAGAGTGTCATTAGTCCTGGTTGCAGTACCAGGAGTGAAAGTTAAAAAACCTCAGACAGCTTTGAAAGATAATAGGGCAATTCTGCAAATATTAGATTTTTCAATGAGGATGAGGTAGACATTTCTGGGCAAAAGAGAATTTTTAAAACCCCTGCTTTTGTAATCAAGGTTTTGTTTTCTCTGAGGCCAGTGGATCTGAGCACCAAGAACTTTTCTTACTCAGATTTAGAGTCATAGGGCTTTATACAGTTTGGGAAGTTTTCTAGTTATAAGTTGAATAAATTAAGAAGTAACCTGAATGCATATAATATTATTAATGGTATTGCAAAGTCCGGTTTGGTGGTTGTGATTGGCTCTGGATTCGGGCGTGGGCCTGTAGATCACTTAATTAATATTGGCACATGAGGTCCTTCTTAGGTTCCCACCTACAGTTCCAGGGCATCTGTAGGATGTGCTGTTTGATCTGTGAGTCACAGCTTAGTTGAGGGCAGCTTTGGAGAGATTTGTAAGCAGGAGGATGCAGCCCTTTGATACCCCTTGTCCAGAAGTTGCTTTTATACTTGGCTGATGTTAAATTTTGCTGTTAATAATTCTTACATAGTGTCATGCAAAAGAAAATGAATGTATCCTTAGAGAGACAGACATAGTATGTAATTATTTTTCAATCTCTGTATGTGTGCCTCCAATATAATTTATCCTTTGTCACTGTTTATTTCCCATTAAAGGTGTTCACCCCATTACCTAATTTGTCAAAATTTTGTCAGATGTCATAGTGTGCCTTAGGAAGTCTTCTTGGATTGTCCAAGCCAAAAAGGGTCTCTGGTACAGTTTTTCTTTCTTTAAGGTAAGATTGGAGCAACAGATTAAACAAAACTCTATCTACTTATATTGATAATATTGTTGATGGGAGAAAAACTTTACTTAATTATTTTTTTCCTTTATATATGATATCATTTTAATAACTGTAATTGAAATTTCTGTGCAAATCAGAAACAATAATTTCTATCTGTCAGTCCAAATGTACAAAGAGCTAAAATACTCATCAGAAACTCTTGTTCTCTAATTGATACATATTATATAGTATGGTTCACAATACTAAGTATTCCTGAAAGCTACTGAGAATTATAATTGGTTTCTCAAGTCTCTGAACTATGCACATTTGTTTAATCCATTTTCACATTTTAGTGATTTCAAGAGTATACCTGAAATTATGTATGCTACTTGTTATTTTTAGAAAATACATTCTATTTTTTTTCCTTCCTAGAATAAGAAGCAAGACATTTATAAGGTCAGAATTAAATATGGAAGTCACCTAGAGTTAGATCCTGCACTTTATATTTTGACAAATCTTTCTAATTACAAGCTAGGTAATGCCCACACAGGTTATATCTATATAGAAAAATGCTAAGTATTTTCTTTGTCAAAATGCTTGTATATTTACTGAGCATGTTGGAAAACGACCCTTGAAACTTCCAGTGAAAATGCTGATGTTTTCAGAGGGCTTTTGCAAAATACACTTTCCTTTGGTATCAAATGCATGACCCTTCCGAAGTATCACCGAGTCAAACACTTACCAAGTGAGATAAAATTGTAAAATTACTTCTTTCTCAGCAAAGTGCTGGATGAGTAACTTTAATTTTTTGAGTCTTTGGCAAGCATGTGACGACATTAAGTAAGCCATCATTCTTCTTCCTGGTTACCAGGTACAGGACATAGGCTGGACTCTTGCTGCAGCCCTGCCTGGAAGTCTCTCTAATCAGGCAGACACTTATTGACCTCCTCCTCACTCCTAGTGGGACTTCACTTACACCCTGCACTCCCTATACAAGTGTTTCATTGATTTCTTTTTTGTTTTGCTTTGTTTGTTTGTTTTTTAAAAAGAGGGGACAGTGAGAAAGAGAGAGAGAGAGAGAAGCAATTTTTATTTTAGTTTTTCATGAAACTTTCATTTTTCATTGTGTACGTGGTGCTGGGGTTTGAACTCGTGTACTTGCGCATGTCAGGTAAGCGCCATAACCACTGAGCCACCGCTCCAGCCCTCAGGTATTTAAATAGTATTTACTCCACTGATGAGCCACTTCTTTTTTTTCCTGAGTTTTACACAAAGACGATGCTGGTGCTGAAGTACAGAACATGGGTGCATCAGTATCCTGAAACCATTTTGACTTCTTGGACAGCCTTATTTGGATAAATTGAGCAAAACTGAGGCAGGCATCAGGAAAAGAGCTAGAAGGCAAATATAAATGTACATAAATTTTTAAAAGTAAGGAATGGGTTAGGATTGATTGTGTTCATTCTGCCTCAAATCTGTGCACTGAAATAAGCTTTTGAGAAGAAGGAAGCCCAAGGTAGATTTCCATTCACCTGGCAATCACCCTGCTGCTGGGCATTTGGTATACGCTCAAACTTCACAGGTAAGGTGCTTTATCGGACTGGCACATTCATGGCATTAATCCTACTCACAGATCCATTTGTTTAACCACAGCAAAGAGATATACATGATTCAAGGTGCTTGGGAGGTCACAGAGTTTTGCTATATTGTTTTCCATCAGCAGATGACTTGCTTCCTAAGAGTATTTGAATAAGTAAAAGATGATTTGAACATGGAAGAGGATGCATGCTCTCATTATTTTTCCCTGTCAGTCTCAAAGTCCTGGTTGCATGGTGCTGATCTTGTGTGTTTCCTGAAATATCACTCACAATTACAAGATGAACCTTTCATAAAGTTTGTTCTGTAGGTGCACAATGTGTATGCAGGATCCTTCTCAATAATTTAACATTGTTTTATCTGTAAATTATCACTGATTCTGAGATGTTGAGCAGGCTGTGCCGTTTTATTTCTGCTTATCATTGCACACTCTTCTTGAATTATTCTGAACTCACAAGCATTTCGAAAGGCAAGACACATTGATTTCCTCATTATGTCAGGAAATGGCAAGTTAAGCAAATTTCAAAACCCTTTCAAACTCCGAGGTCTGTTCAGGAGTGATAAGACCAGACACCATGTTTAAGTTGGTGAGTTTTTGTATTGAGATGGTTCTCAGTGGAAATATTTTTGTCCTGGAAATTTGTCCTCTCCAAAGAGGAGAAGGAGTTCAAGGGCTAATTCACTCCTTAGTATTTTCTACACAGTGGGAGACATGGGAGAGGGCTTTGTGTTTAATTGTTTTTTTATTTGTTGGCTCCATATGCAATTTTCCAAACCTGCTTTAAAAAATTACTCTAATATAAAGATTGATTATTCTCATTAGCAACAGATGCCTGGTGACAAAGGTAAAAGTAACATCAGAATTGGTTAATCCAGTATTAAATGCAGAGGTGCTCAGTCATGAAAACTCTGAAAATCTGCAGAATAGGAGAGAGCCAAAATAGAAATGATGGAAGGTTGACCCAAAATGAGTTCCTATGGACCACTAGTTGACACTAAATCTGAAAAGTGCAATTCATAGATCAAAAATGACATAGGCTGGTGGGGGGAAACAGAAGAATTCTAACAGCTTGTAGATAAAAATATAAATTAAAAGGACATTAGTGGGCAATTTGAAAGGTCAGAAGAATAAAAAGAAGGATCTTCTAAGAATGATCATTTGTAGAACTGGGAGTGAAATCCCCCATAGCTCAGGAATTTTCATTCATGTTTGGACACTCTTTTGACATTTCCATTAAATGAAACCACAAATAATCAAATCTATACTGATTTGATGTATGTGGAAGAACACAGATCAGTAAAGACTCATTTTGGATATTGCAATTAAAATGTACATAAAACATTAATTTTATTATCTCTTGGTGCTTTTAAAAAGATTTCTGTGGATTATATAAAAGTTCAGGGACCTTGATTATTCAGTTCTGTTTCTGTGGACTCCGAAAAGAATAGAAACAGTGACACAGGAAGGCAACTGGGTCCTAAAATTTTCGGAGGTTTTAATTCAATTTTGTTCAGCAACTGTTGAATAATGATAGAGCCAATCTACTCCTACCTGAATTCAGAAGCTTACGCTCGATGAACTCAAAGTGCTGTGTGTGTGTTTATTGTTTTGTTTTAAACTCAGCCTGTGCCATTATATAGATGATCATTCTTTTTACTCTTTATTTCTATTTTTAGAAAAAGATACAAGAAGTACAAGAAAGATAAATATCCTCAGAAACTTTGCTTAGCTCCCATCAGTACTGAAATCCAGTGTTCAGGGACAGGGACAGCTTTCCGTAAGGTAAAGGGTTGTTTAGCATGGGTGACCTTCTCCTCATTTAGGGGAAAGTGTAACATGGAAAAGCAACATGGATGAACTCAACATGTACTCTAGGCTCTGTTTCAGAAGCAGTGTAAAACAAAAAGAGGTGAAAGAGTTGTAGTAGGTAACATTCACAAAGACGCTTTTAAGCTTCTCAGATTCTGAGACTTACCTGCTATTCTAACTCTTCACTCAGACAAACAGGAAGAGGGATAGAAGGTGCAATGATCTATTGAGTTTATTTACATAAGTAATAATGTTCAAGCTGAGACTCAGTTCCAGAATTTCTGGCTCTACATTCATATAATCAAGGAGTTATGTCCTAGAAAACCATATTCCCAAGGAATACTCATGTTTCTAGGACAGAATATAGAATCATGTAAGGAAATTTAATGCCAGAACTAGAAAATCACATAGCCCCATTATGCTTTAGAAATAATAGTCTTCATTTAACTTAACTAAATACAATATTTAATTCACATATGCTAAATGGGGATTTTCATCTTTTCTTAATTTTTGATTTAACATAACTTGTATACATGAACGAAATTTGTGTGGCATTAGATAAGATGGCCATTTACCAAGAAAAGAAATCAAAGCTCATAGAAGATGGTTCTGTTTTGGTTTTAGGAAATCATATTTCCCCTCTCAGGATGCATTAGACCAAGGAGACATGGAAATAAATGCAAATTCCTGCATATTGATCCAACCAATAAAGGTCTCAGATGATTCTGGCTAACATTCCTCCCTTTCCTAGAAAAACTTGTAAACAAGAATATTTGTCAGATTGTCTATATAATAAAGTTACCCGGTATTATCTTGACCTTTCTCATGGCAAATTTATAACCATCCTCAGAAGTAGATTGTTTTATATATATTGCTTATTCCAGACAAATATGTTGAGCAAGAATTATGGCAGCCTTTGGACAGAATGGCCACCCAGAGGTGATACGGAGCATTGGAGATGCTGCACTTCCCAGTACTCGTTCAGTATGTCCCAAAAGGATCCAGGACAGGCCACTAACAAAAGAGGGATGCCACATACAGGTAAATGGAATAAATAAGTAAAGGGGGGAAACTCAGATCCTGGTTCTTCTCTGCCTAACAGGATGAGCAACTGAATGTCCTTTGAGGCCGAGAACACCACCCTCCACATGCACACACATGCCACCAACACACCTAGACACACTGGCTCTACATTAGCAGAGCCTGCATTTTATGCTCCAGAGCATGATCAGAATTCTAAAAATCAAAGCAGTGCTTTTTTATATCATGTTCATTTCAAGGAAATAAAATCTCTACTTATTTCACATAAGGAAAATCACTTTTTTCCTCTGAAAATAGAAGAAATGCAATCAAGCTCCAAGAGCTCCACTCTTCATGTAACCCAATGAATCTTTCCTGATTATGGAAATAATTCTAAGTCCCTGAAGAGCAAGAACATGTTACCAATGAAGAGCGATTGTCCTACCGTTATGCCTCTTGTTGGGTTACACAGGCATGGAGGTTCAGCTTTAAATTACTTTCACAGAAAATAGAAAAATTTAACATTATTTTATCTCAATTATCTTTTTATTTTTATATAGCACAGCTTTTTTATTTCATCATCTCTTAAGTTATATGATTAATTCACCAAAGCCTGGCTTACCTCTCACAATCCATCAGTTGATTAGATTACTACATTTGGTTCAGGTTACCTGTATCAATTCCCAAGAGAGAAACTTGTGTATAAATGGTCATTGATAAATGATAAAGTAATAATGGAAAGTATCCATTTTTGAGCACCTTCTATGTGATGAGATGTATTATTACGTTACTTTAATTGGCCAATTTTCCTAATAAATAAGATATGTCGTGTGCATTTTACAAATAAGATGTCTAAGAATGCTTCTCTGAGGTCTTTCTGACATGCACCGCCTCACGTGTTAAATAGAAAGCTGCGGTCTCAGAGTGGTGATTTTTAAATACTTTTAATATTTGAAATATTAACTTTCCATTGATGTAAAGGAGAATAAAAGAATGAAATGTTTATAAAGTCCAGATAGGACCTTCACTTAGAGATCTTGCTTTAAAAACTTTTGAGAGAATTGGGCTTTGAAGGCAAAACACACAACCAAAAGAAAACAAAAATAAAGGCGGTGGTATCTGAGTGCTCTGTCCAGAGTGTGTGTGTGTGTGTGTGTGTGCGCGCGCGCACGTGTGCATGTGTGCAAACCTGCTTATACAATCCATATAACTACCAATAACAACATTAAGCATTAGAAGTCAGGAAGGAAAGATGGGTTTCAAAATGTAGGTGTCTAAAATGCTTTAGTAAGTTTTTATTTTGGTTTTGATAGTTGGTTTTTCCTTTCTTTTTTTGACACTTACTTTTATTTATTCCCTCCACAGAAAACACTAGAGCAACTTTGAGCCAAAAATACATGCTGACAGTTAATAGGGTTCTTTTCTTTTAAAAATGTATAACAATATACAGAATTATTTAAAGTCAATACATTTTTATTTAAGGAAATTCCCATTGTGATTCCTTGGCTGTCCATCTCAAGGATGCCCATTATAAAAGAAAAGGATTAATGTAGTAGCCCTATCAGCCTCAAATTCTTTGGGGGGAACTTATACTTCCACTTGAATTGTGGAAATACTCATGAGGATTTCACAATGCTCCACCTAAGATAATTTGGGATCTAATTTCTTCCAATTATTTGAGGTTAGGATCACTTTTGGTGTAGATGTACCTGCCTGGTTCTCAATTGCTGACACCTTCTCTAAACATCGATGAGATCAAATCATTCATTCCTATTCTCACTCTCAGGAATAGTACAGATGTCAATTATGCAAATACGTAAGATTTTTAAAATGAGGTCTTTCATTCTTTTTGCTAATTGTCTTATAGTTCCTTCCCCCAGACTTAACAAATAGTACCGCCAGTAAAGAAAATCTACACAAATTATTCCATCAGGCGTTTCCAACCACGGGTGGCTGCAGGACCAGCCCCATCAAGATGGATGGACCTCAACTTCTTTTTTTTTTTATTTTTTAAATCGTGCTATTTATGGAGGTATAATCGACATATAAGGAACTGTACACTTGTACATATTTAAAGTGTACAATTTGGTAAGTTTCAGCATTTTTTATTAAGAAATTTGTTTGTTGAACAATCAAACATGCTTCCAATGAAACAATACAATATATTTATATTCTGAACAATAGATTTACCCCCTAGAGTCCTCCTAACTATCACCCTTATCCCCCCCTTCCCAATACATCTCTACGAATGCCTTAGGTTTCTTTTGCCTTTTCTGTTCCAACTATAAGAGACTCAGACATCACAAACTGCCATAATTGATGTTTATTTTGTGCTTATGTGTGAGCAAGACACATGGATATTTAAAAAGAGCATTAAAATATGTAAGCAAAATATCCCATGAATTATATTGGAAGTTCTCTAGTTCAGTCCAGTGAGGGAGAGAAGGATCATCTCTCCAATATATTTCTAAACATTCTTTTTGCTTTTATAACTGCGTTATAGTTTCACATTTAGTGGGGTTCATTTTGACTCAAAATATTTTTACACAGTTGGTAAAATAAAGAAAAAATGTAAAAATAAATATATCTGAGAAAATGTGTCAAATCATATTTATTTGCCCAAAAATTTTTGTATGGATAATCTGAGAAAAATATGTGTATTAATTTTTTCAATGAATTTATCTGGAATAAGGAACCATTATGTTAAATGAGAGAAATAAAAATTTCCCTTTTCCTTTGGAAACATCTGAGCTTAGAAGGTAAAAATAAAGAAATGCTGGCCAGTGTGTTGGCACATTCCTAAAATCCCAGTGACTCAGGAGGCTTAGTCAGGAGAATATCAAGCTTGAGGCCAGCCTCGACAATTTAGTGAGATCTTATGCAACTTAGCAAAACTGTCTAAAAAAAATTAAAAGGGCTGGGGATGTGTCTCATTGGTAAAGTGTCTCTGGGTTCAGTCCCTAGTACCAGAAAATGACCTCAAAAACAGCAATATTGTATTGAGGTATCAGGGAGGCAAAATACATATTTCAGTTGACCATACCATAGTAGTAATCAAACTAAGGGATGTGTATGGGAAATGCTTTTAGGTCATGTTCCTTAAATAACCCCTTAGAGGAATGGTAGTTTAGGTACTCTCTGCTAACGGAGATAGGGAACACTATGTGGCTTCAACCTGTGTCAATCCCAGCAGGAGGATTCCCAATACCAGGCACCTTCCCTAGAGACACAGAACTCACAAAGAGTGCACCGGCTGAGACACAGGGCACAGGACTCTGCTCTTAGATACCATGCATCTGGTTAACACACCGCTCCTGCATCCCTCAGAGAAGGGAGATGCTGACGTTGTGGGGTTTCTTTCCACAAAAGACTTCAAAAATAACCCTGGTAAATAGTATATTGGTGATTTCCATTGGCTGTGTGCTCCCCGTGTGGTTCAAAGTACAGTTTTTGCTTTGGTTTCAAAGATCCAATATGGCAGGAACTATCAAATTCTTAGCATTGTGTGATCCAGCAGGTCATTAAGCAAGAGATCTTGATGTGCCAGCAGTCATTCCCAAATTCAGTGCCTCTCGTGCTTCTGCTTATCACTTTACTATTGATCTGAATGAAAAGGAAGTTAAGCTAAGAATTATCTTCACTTCTGAAACAGGGCAGAGCTGGCAAGAAATAGAAAGGTGAGCGCATCTAGAAAAGTGGGGAATCCAACTCTCTTGTGTTTTTTCCAACTACTGTTAGAACGTTTGCATTTGGTGACAAGCGGTAAATGGAAACTGTAATAGGTGAATTATCCCCCCCCTTTTTCTTTGCACCAAGGGGCAAAAATCACTAATACTTGAAAATATGTGCTTAAAGGTTCTGATGAGTTATTATCACCCTTTTCTGCCCTAGCTGGTAATCATTCTCCTCTGAATAGTTACACTGTAAAGTTTTGCAATAAAATTCAAATTAGTTATATAATTAGAGTTAATTATGTTAGAGGGGAAAGAGGGACTTCAATTTGCAGCTTTTAATTCTAGAGTTCTCCAAATAATAATTGACATGGAATACAAACAATTCCAATCACAGGAATTAGAATAAGTACCTTCACCTGTCCCTGAAAAAACTGGCAGGAACGACACAACTAAAATAGTGAAAGGATATCCTCAGTTGTAAAACGGATCCAGTCTCCCATACAGTCAAAATCCAGTACCGCGTACCATCCTGAGTCTGATCCGCAGCCCAACAAGCCATCAGTGGGAACGGAGTGACATTAGAATGAAATGCTCCTAAAATGTCCCATGTCATCGTCATCTTACACAATTTCACTGAACTTGGTGTGCTTAGGACCCACCCTTGATCTACTAGCCTGTCAAATTCTCCATGTATGTGGTTTCGATTATTATGTGTTTCATTTTGCACTTAAATGTTTGCTCCTCCTTAGGTTCTCAGAATTCACTCTGGAGTCTTTACCTTGTCCTTGTATAGCCAGTATGTCCTTGCTTGAGATTGCTCCAACATTTAGCACTTGCTTTAAAACAGGTCCTACAGAATTGTTAAAATTTTTGAAAATTTAAAAATTCATTTCAATATAGATGTTGTAAGGTGTGGGGTTACATTCTGAATTTCTTATTATTTCTGGATTTGTTTTCTGGATTTTCCCCACTTAGCCTGCATATAGTCTACTTGAGAACAAAGATCACAAGCTAGGTGACTGATCTGGTGGCCTGGTCAAGCAGATAATATAACTAGATGACCCATTGCACCAGCATCATCCTTAATGCCACCTGAAGGACTGAGAATCCTCAAATCTTCATTATTTGAACATAGCCAATGAGTTAAGGGTGCGGTGATTTTCAGATGGCTTTAAAAAATAGCCCGACAAAAGCAGCCCAATCAGTGAGATATGTAAGGCTCATTTTTATTCCATAATTTAGTTTCTTTCCTTCTTTTTTAAAAAGAAAACTAGGTCAGCAAAAATGTGAAAGTGTTGTATAATAATCACTACAAATCACTTGGAGTTCTGGGTCAAGGGGTTTTAACCTGGTAATAAATTATCCTTCTGAGATGAGACTCAGAGTTAATTATGTCCATTACTCTAATTTTATTTCATATCTAGAGGGGAAGTAAGGAGAAGAGATCACAAATAACTCACCACCCAAAGCTGCTACATTTTCCCTTTAGTATATTGAAAAATATTCTAAATGGATCACACCATCTACACCAATGGGCCTTTCATTTTATGCTGAACAAAGAACCAAAATATTCACTGGTTGCAGAGCTGAAAAGTAATTTTTGTATTTGTAGATGTCTGTTAAAACTGCGTTTATGTCACCATTGCTCCTCCCAGGCCAATAGGAAAGGGGTTTCCTTGCTGGCCAAGCATTGCATTCCCAGTTAAATATGGCACATTCCCGCCCCAGGACCAGTACCTGGGCTCTGGTACAGAGAAAGCCTAATTAACCAGAAATCATTCAGTCAATCAGAATTCGCCCTGCAGTTAGAGGTCAATCACAAAGTCACAAAAAAGCAAGTCTGATCAAGAATTTAGAAAAAAAAATGACCTATACCCTTTACTTAAAAATCGTCTGGATCACCTGTGCTCCCTTATGACAGAATGGAGCTTGGTAACAATTACCCTGACAAACCTCTAGAACCTCAGTTATTAAAAAAATCCAATCATGGTTATTATCTGTACTCACTTTGGAAGGAAATGTAACTTGGCTATTTTAGAATTATTTCTAGCCACTCAAGCTTAAGAAAGGATGGTTTCTGAAAAATTCTCATTCCTCAAAAAGAATGCTCAAAGCTGTTCTGTCACCTTCAGTGTGGGTAATAAATGTTCATCCTATGTGTTATTCTGCACCATAGACTGAAAATTGCATGTAGTTTGAAATTGTTCCTATGGGACATTCTAAATGGTTTCTTAAAGCACTAGCATTTATGCCCTCCAAACTTAATCCCTTTTTTTTGGGGGGGGGGTGTCGGTTCCTTAATGTTTGGAGCATGAGGCCAGCTCTTCTCTTCTGAAAAATAAAAACTTAACTCCTTTGCATTAAATTTGAAGATAGGTATTTGTGACAAGAAAACAGGCAGTTCTTGTATGAATTAAACTCTGTTATAGGAGCCCTGGTATTTTTTCAGGGGCACAAACAAATAATCTGAGCTATACCCATGTCTGGAAAAATGGTACGATAAATACTCCTAGTGCAACTAGTTTGCTGAATTGTTATGACCAGGTCATTTTACATGGATAGCTCTGAAATTTTTCCCTAACTACTGCCTCCAAAATGTGAAGTAAATCTACCTTTTGTGTCTTCTGCCACATCCCATTATATATTCTCAGTTAGAGTTAAAAAATCTGGTTTACCAAAATCTTTAGAATACTCTATGTTTTACGTTCAATTTTAAGCCTAACATCTAATTCCATGGCAGTAAGCAAACCACCATACATAAAGAATTTCATTTTAAATCCACTGAGGCTCTTCTATTTCATGAGCACTCAACATGCAATTCAGGAATGGGGTTATCTTAAAGAATGAGCAAATTATATAAAAATTTTTAAATATTTACA
>PVKS010012063.1:0-54887 GCA_004027875.1 Aplodontia rufa | reverse complement strand
TAGTTGTGGGTCTGGTCCTCAGACTACAAACACAGAAAATTTATTTTCTCATAATAGGTAAGAGCAGAGTGTTCTTAACACTCGTCATCATCATTATCACATCTTCCTCCTCCTCCTGAGTGAGGTTGTGCTGTTAAGAACATACTCATAGGGGCTGGAGCGGTGGCTCAGTGGTATAGAACTTGCCTACCATGTGTTGCAGATTCAAACCCCAGCACTATATACAAATGAAGTGTCGGAGCAACGAAAGCCACATGAAAACTAAATAAAACTGATTCTCTCTCTCTCTCTCTTTTAAAAGAACGTATTTACATGATTGTATGTAAAAGTTTTTCTAGATTAATACCTATTAGGTGAACTTTTTAAGTTACATACATGAAAATTGTGTTTCCCAAGTCATTATCAAATAGTTTACCAATGTGCTGGTGCCAGTGTAAGCCCTACCACCAGTGCATGAAAGTTTCCCCTGTTCCACAGTCTTGGCAACTCTTCAAATTTCTTAATTTTTCTATTAGTTGGTCTAAAATAGACTCTCATTCTTTGATCATCAATTCTTTTTGAATCTCATCTCCACCTGAGATCACTTTTCTTCTTTCCTTTAGTTAGTATTTAATTTTCTAAGGGTCTAACAATAACAAAACACACTCCCACCTTAAGATATCCTTATTTTGAGTGCAATAGTAAGAATATACTTTACACTGGTTTAGAGTTATAGGTTTTCTTTCAGTACATTGGAAAATAGTCCATTGTCCTTTGCTTTCCATTGCCCTGAAAGAGGAGCTAGTTTAATTTTCATGCCTTTGAATATAATATATTTACCCTGTAACTACTTAACACCTTCTGGAATTTTACTCAGCAATTAGAAACAACAATATTGCGGACTTTGACGGTAAATGGATGGCAGTGAAAGAAATCATTCTGAGCAAAGTTAGCCAAACCCAGAGAGTCCAGGGTCAAATGTTTCTGCTCATTTGTGGAGGCTGGAGATAAACCCAGGCTTGGATAAAAGGAAGTCAGATTCATGTATTAGACCAAGCAAAGGTGTAGCAACACATAATCTAGGGCAACCATAGATATGTAGCTGGGAGGGGGAGAAGAGAGGAAGGGAGAATAGGGAGGGATCTAGAGCAACAATGTAGCATACTTGTTACTGCCCTGAGAATCCAAACAATACATATGCAATGGTTTAATTTTGGAAAATTCACAAGGTAAGCATTTATATAACTTGTAGAGGTGAAATATAGAAGAATCAAGAGACTGGGGTGTGGGCAATGTGGGGGTAATTCTGTGTTAAGAATAAATGCATATCATATTGTTACTGTATATGCATCTATGATTGTACAACAACTCAACTCCTTAATGAAAAATTTAAAAAAATCAGACAAAAACACAAAACAAAACAAAGCAAAAAAGAGACATATTTGTTGGGGCTGGAACAGTGGCTCAGTGGTTGCATCACTTGCCTGGCATGAGTGAGGATGTGGGTTCAAACCCCAGCAACACATATACAATGCAGTGTCAGACGAAGGCCACACGAAAGATTGAATAAAATTGAATAAAATTGATTCTCTCTCTCTCTCTCTCTCTCTCTCTCCCTCTCTCTTTAAAAAAACAAAGGACTACTTTTCAAGAACTGTGAAGGTCTGAGATTTTTACCCTACTTGTAAGTTAACTTGCTACAATTTTATGGATGCTGAAAGATGACATGTGAGCCTTGGCTCAGAGGAACAAGCTTTATTATTCACAGTAAGGGTGGTACCAGAGTGTCAGCAAGTTTGTTGGTTTCCTATGTCCTGATTCCTATAGGAGTGACAAAGGTGGACTAGGTAGACGTCTGCAGAGGAGAGGAATATTGAGTTTGGGAATCTTGCCATTTTATAGTGGACAGTAAGAAAGGCTGCACTTTCATCTAGTGGTAGATATTAGCACATCCCTCAAAGTTGTCAGCTACAGGCCCAGCCTGAAAAATGATCTGGGTAAAAATCAGCTGAGGACTTGAATTTTTGGCACATGCAGCAAAAGCTGTAGGAACAAGAGAGGCCCATGGAGGATTGTGTCGTGAACCAGTAAATCTAATGATTTTATATTCAGAGTTTAGAGATTCCAAAAACTATGGGTCTTATTCTACTATCTGTTTTTCCTGTTGGATCTTATTCATAGTGTTTTATTTATTTGTGATTTTTGACTGTGAGTTCATTTATATTGGAATGAATAGAATTCTCTTCAGGAATAATTTGCACTTGTTTCTAGGAGCAATTGGATTCCACTTTAAAGTAAATTTTTAGCTTGATGTTTTTGAGACTACCCAGTCGGAACATCGGGTGGAAACTTATCTGAGGGTATGCTTGTGGTAGTGAATTCTAAAGGGTGGGAGGGATAATTCCCCCTAGCAACCCCTACTCAGCACCATATTTCAAGATAATCAACTTACCTTGAATTGTCATAGAGAAATATTACTAATTCACTCCAATGCTGAGGGAAATACAATTTTGGGGTACCAGTTTTGTGTAGTGGGGATTTCCTGTAGAAATTCTCCCTTTAATCAATCCTAGGCTTGTTCCTTGTGTATTTTAAGGTAATAAAGCCCTATGTTGGCTAGAGTAACATGGAACTATAACTAATACTGTCCAAAGTTTAAGCAGCTTAACCCAATGAAAGTTTATTTTTCAACTACATAATAATCTAGGTTAGGTGTTTCTGGTGAGGGTGCTGTTTTCTCCATATGGTAATTCAATGGCTCAGGCTACTTCATTGTTGTAGCGAGCTATGCAACTCTCTGGGGCCTGGAAATCTTCTATATCAAACTGGCAATTAAAAATGAGGTTGACATCAACACAACAACAACAACAAAAGTCTGGGAATTAATCTAATCAACAAGGTGAAAGGTTGCTCTATGAAAACTATAGAACACTGAAGAAAGAAACTGCAGAGGCTCAGAAGATGGGAAGACCTCCCCTGTTCTTAGTCAGACTTAATAGTGTCAAAATGTCCATACTACCAAAAGCAATATACAGATTTAATGCAATCCTCATGAAAATATCAATGACATGCTTCAAAGAACTAGAAAAAGATAGTCCTAAAAATCATTTGGAAGAATAAAAGACCCAGAATAGCCAAAGCAATTCTGAGCAAGAAAAGTGATTCAGGAGGCATTACAATACTCAATCTCAAATTATACTACAAAGCTCTAGTGGCAAAATCTACATGGAATTGGCATCAAAATAGACATGAAGACCAATGGAAGAGAACACAAGACACGGAAACAAACTCAAATTTTTACAGCGATCTGATGCGACAAAGTAGCCAAGAATATATTTTGGAGAAAAGACAGCCTTTTTATTAATTGGTGCTGGGAAAACTGGATACCCACATGTAGAAGATTGAATTTAGGATCCTGTCTTTCACCCTGCAAGAAAGTCAAATCAAAATAGAGCAAAGATTTAGGAATTAGACCAGAAAGCTTACAACTGCTAGAAGAAAGCATAAGGTCAACAGTCCATCATATAGGCATGCGCTCCGACTTCCTCAACAAGATCCCTAAAGCTCAGAAAACAAAAACCAAGAATTAATACATGGGATTCCATCAAATTAAAAAGCTTCTGCACTGCAAAGAAAATGATTAAGAGAATAAAGAGAGAGCCTGTGCTGTGGAACGGGAGACAATCTTTGCCAGCTACTCTCTGACCAGGGACTAATATTCAGAATATATAAGGAATTTAAAAAATCTCAATACCAAAAACCCCAGATAGTCCAATCAATAAAAGGGCAAAAGAACTAAACAGAACTTCTCAAAAGAAGAAACATGGATGACCAAGAAATATGTGAAAAGATGTTCAGCATTTCTAGCAATTAGGGAAATGCAAATCAAAACTATGCTAAAATTTCATCTCACTCCAGTGAGAATGGCGGCTATCAAGAACGTGAATACTATTAAATGCTAGTGAGGATGTGGAGGGATGGTACACTTTTACATTGTTGGCTGGACTTCCAATCAGTACAACCATTCTGGAAAGCAGTATGGAGAGTCCTCAAAAAACTCGGAATGGGCCAGGCGTGGAGGCGCGTGCCTGTAATCCCAGTGGTTCGGGAGGCTGAGACAAGAGGAGTGGAAGTTCAAAATCAGCCTTAGCAATTTGGTAAGACCCTAAGTAACTTAGTGAGACCTTGTCTCAAAATAAAAAATAAAAAGGGGCAGAGGATGTGGCATCTCAGTGATTAAGTGCCCCTGGGTTATATCCATAGTATCAAAACAAACAAACAAACAAAACCATATGACCCAGATATTCCACTCCTTGGTATTTATCCAGAAGATCTAAAAGTTGACTATAGAGATGTAGTCACTTAAGTGTTTCTAGCAGCACAATTCACAATAGCCAAATTATGGAATCCACCGAGGTGTTACTCAGTAGATGAATGGATTAAGAAAGTGTGATTATACATACACTCAGTGGAGTTTTATTCGGTCATAAAGAGGAAGGAAATAGTGGCATTTGCTGGCACATGGATGGAAATGGAAAATGTCATGATAAGTGAAGTAAATTGGTCTCTGAATATCAAGGGATGAATGCTTTCTCTCATATGTGGATGTTAGAGCAAAATGGGGAAAGAAGGCAGTTGGGGAGGCATGGGAAATCCTAAAGATACAGGGAAGGCCAGTGGAGTAGAAGAAGGAGAGAATGAGAGTGAGGGAGGAAGGAAGGGAAAGGGGGAAGGTAAATGGGATGAATTTAACAAAATCATCTTATATTCATGTATAAAGGTACCAAAAAGAAGTTCACCTTTATTTGAATGTAGAAGAAAGGATGCTGTAGAGTAGAGGAGGGAGAATAGGGGGAGCGAGGTGGGGAAGAAAAGTGGGGGGAGGGAATGGAGATTGAAATTAAACCCCTTGCATGTGTGATTTTATCAAAATAAATCCAAATACTATGTATAATTAGAATACTCTAATCAAAAGAAGAGGTTGAAAAGATAAGCTCAGTTCTTAACTCTCTTGGACTAGAAGTGACACATATTATATCAGCTTATGTTCTGTCGCTGAGATCTAGTCCCATTACCCCACATAGATGGGAGGAAGGAGGGTTAGGGGAATGTAATCTGCAGTTGGACAAGTACTTTTGGAGCTGACCCAATACCATGGAAAGGCAAGTACAAATTGAATTCTGATGGGCAGTTAATAAGTATCACAAAAAAGAAAGACAGACAGACAGACAGACAGACTCACAGGGCTAAAATGTACCTGTGCTTTTAATTTTTATTTTGAGACAGTCTCACCAAGTTGCTTAAGGCCTCACTCAGTTGCGGAGGCTGGCTTTGAATTTGTGATCCTTCTGCCTCAGTCACTGGGTTTAAGAGTGTGCCATCACAGCCACCTAGAAACTAAGTTTAACGCTTCTCTTTGAGGGTTCTACTTTCATTTTGGCTTTTAGAATTAATTTTTTCCAATTTTTCCTATGTATTAAAAAGGGTATTTTAGTTTTATTTTATGAAGCATTTTTAGTTGTTTTTAGTGGTAGAGTCATTTGGGGTATTCAGTCCACTACACTGCTGGAGGTGTGAGTGATTGAAAAGTGTGATCTTACAACTTAAAAATCTAAGCTTTAAAAACGCATCTTTTAAAGATTATTTCACTGGGTTAGAGAGAGTCATCTTAGGTAATATTGAATTTGTATTATTTTTTGGTCATATTTAGTTAAGTACTTGCTCATGTATAAATGTTCACTACTGACTTCTTGTAATCATTAAAAGTTTTATGTAGGTACAAGTTAGTATCGAGTATACTTGAAGTTAAAGCATTATTTCCATTTTCAATGTAGAGATTGATTGTAACTATTCCAAATATGCTTTTAAAATATAAATATTTAATTTTAGGTTATAAATAATACCTGTATGTAAAAGAAAGTATTGAAATTGCTAAGAGGGTCAAATATGAAAACCAAATGTCTTTATAAAATCTACTATTTTTTGTTTTTAAAAGTGAGCAGCAGGGGCTGGAGCGGAGGCTCAGCAGTCTTAGCGCTTGCCTGGTATGCTTGTTCGAACCCCAGCACCATGTACACAACAAAGTGTCTGAGCAATGAAAGCCAAATGAAAAACTAAATAAAATCGATTCTCTCTTTCTCTCTCTCCCTCTTGCTGTCCCTCTCTCTTTAAAAAGAAAAAAAAAGTGTGCAGGGGTAGGGGAGGGGAGGGTGTGTTTTGTGCTGATGCTGATGAGCTGCTTCTGATCATGTGGCAGCTTACGTGGGCGTACATATTTGTCAAGGCCCTTTGAGCTATATTTACATATAATGAAACATGTCCCTGTCAAACGAACATGTTCCATTTTATGTGAATTATACCTCAGTGAAGTCGATCTTGGGCAATGAGATGGAGCACAGAGTTGAACCAATCAACCCATCACCGCAGCACAGAGTGGTCAATGTTAAATGAAGCCATGGGGGATGGGGCATCCAGTCCTGCCTGGGCCTAAGGGTGCTGATGTACGCATGGGCGTTAGGGAAGACTGCTCCCCAGCAAGCTAGTACTTGAGTACATTCTGAAGAGAAAAGGAGAAATAGCCCTGCAAATCAAATCTTAGAAGGGAATCAGATCAAAGCTCCTCAAGGAGGGAATCTGTGTAGAGGGGAGTGTGAGAGAGAATGCCCTAGAGTTTGGAGCATCTAAAGCAGAGGATGAATGATAAGAGATGATGCAGTGAGGGACCAAACAATGAAAAGTCTGTGTGTCTCACTCAGGAAATTGAAAACTATCTGTGGGTGTAGGAGAGTCGGTGAAAAGTTTTAGGAAGGGGTAGTGACAAGGTCAGATTTGTTTTCCAGAAATGCTACTGGGTCAGACTGTGTGGGATGGCTGCGAATGCCTTAAAACCACTCAAGCTCACACTGGTCTCTCCCTGACCACACCAGGCTGGTTAGTGCTAAACCAGGGATTATTTGGGTTGTTCTTTTTTTATGATGTTAATTTTATCTGTCCAGCCAGACTGTCTTTGAAACCATGCCCATTAGTGTTAATTCTACTTCACTTAAAACCCCCCAAAGCACTGGTGTCCCGTAGGATCCAGATTGAAATAAATGCTTGGTGATTGATTGGTGAGTCCTTTTCATGATTTGATGGTAATGTGCTGTTTGTCTAAATTGTAACATCAACCCAAATGTTGTCATCTCTAATCTCTGAGCACAAAAGGTATTCATTCATTTCATGTACCACTGTATAACATTAAGTTATGGTGATTTTTATTTTAATTTTATTTTTTGGTATTATTGATTGAATTTGCTTTGGTTCATCCACTAAGCGTGGTTATTTGTGTTCAATGTTTTACATTTGTGAGAATGCCACCAAAATAGTACTATTCTCTGTGGCCATGGAACAGAGATGTTCTCTGTGTGGCGTTCAGCCAGTGGAAGCTGTGCAGAGACTGGACGGGTGACCTCTTCCTCTCTCTGGCTTAGGAGTGGGGCCCCACGATGTAACATCACATTCTTGGAGGAAGAAATAGTAATGTGATCATCATGCTTTGGAGATTAAATCATACTCATCTGAGGGACAAGAAAAGGGAGCACTTTAAAAAAGCTGGATGACAATTTGGACAAGTAGTGGGAGTGCATTATGTTAAATTCTGAAGAGCCCGTTCTTTGCTGCACTTAGGGCCCACTTTGATGACAGAGCTAGGGTTCTTCTTCAAGATTCTAAATGAATTCCTTTCAAATTTTTCATATGAAGCAAACGCGTAGACATTTACTTCCCAGGAAGTTATTAATATATAAGAATGCTTTGAAGCGTGAGTCTCTGAGATGAGTAAAGTTGACACTTCATTAGGAGTGAGATATGAAATAGATTGGATAATATTCAATTGGCATCTGTAAGGGAGGGAACATCATTTACTGAGCAGCTACTTCATACTAAGAACCTTGTTTGCCAATTTCATATTCATCAACTTATTTCAGCGTCACATTTTTCATTTTACTCCTAAGAATGTTTTATTTTAAAATTTTTTGCATATTGACCCCTCTACAAAGACTCTCCCTGCTGCAAAGGACCAAGTAGCAGCACTGCTTTGAGGGCTATGGAGATTTTTTTAAAAGTTTTAGTTCCTATTAGTTATACAGAGTAATGTCTTTGTGACATTTTCGTAATGCTTTTAATATTCTCTGATTATAACCATCCTCCCCATTATACTCTTCCCCCCTCCCCTTCCTCTCTTCCTCTGGTCTCTTTCCCCTTCCCTAATAGTCCACTCGACTGCTTTCAATGTCATCTTCCCCTCCACTGGATTCCACATATAAGATAAAACAAGTGATACTTGTCTTTCTGATTATCTCCCCACATTGTTGGTCTTGGTTTGTGACTGGGCTTCCACCTCATTTCCTCTATCTAGTGTCTTTCTTAGCCAGGCTAGGCTGTGAAGTCCCATGGCCCAGGCAACCTATAAGAAGCAGACATTTATTTCTCACAGTGTTGTAGGATAGACGCCCTAAATCAGTGTGTCAGCATGGGCAGATTCCAGGGAGGGGCCTCCTCCAGGTGACAGACACTTGCCTTCTTTCTATGTCCTCACATGGCAGAAAAAGCTAGAGAGCTCCCTGGGGTCCCTTTCATAACAGTTATAAGTTCATTCGTGTGGCTTCCCTCCTGTGACCTGAGTATCATCCACAGGTCCCACCTCCTAATACCATCACATTGGAGGTCAGGATTTCAAAGTGCAAGTTTAGGGGACACAAGCGTTCAGTTCATATCAGTATTCCAGTATTCCATGGAGACCGCACCCCTGCGTTTAGCTCCATCCCGTTTAAATGGAACCCCCAAATCTGCTTAGCTCTTAGTAGTATTGTCTTCTGCATAACTGAGCTGTGCTCTCCATTCCCCAAGCTATTGACTTGAGGTCCAATTCCCAACAGTCCAACCTCCTGGAACCTGGACATTTTCACCCGTTCCCTGGACTCCTGTTGCTTCCTTGGGCTTTAATGCTTGCCAGAATCATATCAGAGTTTTCCTGGGCCCTGCTTTTCTTTTTTTTATTTTTTTGTGAGATGGTCATATGCTGGCATAAGAAAGGACACAAGAGTCTCAGGAAAAAGCAGTGTTTGTCATCCTCACAGATTCTAGAGACAGGTGGCAGGGCATGAACACAGAGCCACACAGGAAGGAGACAGTGGTGGTCAGGAGACAGAGGACAGGAGGGAGGGAAGGTTTAGGCCATTCCTACTGGCGGGGCAGGGAGATCAGTTTCGCATTGTCTGGTTTGAGTAGTTTTAGTGGGTTTTGGCTGTGAGGAGGTCTCTAGTTTCATGGTACCAAGCCCAGGATAGTTAAGGAGGAGGAATATTGTCTCTGAGGTACACAGGCTGGCTCTGGGCACTTTGTTATCTTTAGGAACTGGCTAGCCCTGAGAGGAGCAGTCTCTCACAGCAAAGAAAGATTTTTGGTTTTTTTTCTATTTTTTTTAGATGTCAAGGCATCATAATATACAGAAAATTTTAAATATCTAAAATATGGTCCTGAGACACAGCTATCCCCATGAGACACACACCTGTAGTCAGGGAAGCCTCTCTAGCTCCAGCGCATCCACTCTGTCATTCATTCTTCTCAATGACCCTTGCTGCCCAAGTTTTGCTGTGACTATTTGGGTTATAAATTTTTCATAGTCTAAACTAAGGGGGGATCGTTTTAGTCAGTTTTTGTATCACTGAAACCAAAATACTTGACAAGAACAGCTCAGAGGAGGAAAAGTCTGTTTTGGACTCAGGGTTTCAGAGGTCTCAGTCTGCAAACAGACGACTCTGTTGGCCTGGACCCAAGGTGAGGCATCGCCTCATGACAGAAGGGTCCAGTGGAGAAAAGCTGCTCAGCTCATGGCAGGGGCAGAAGCAGAGAGCGAGAATGAGAGAGGGAGAGAGGGTGGGGGAGAAACAGGGACAGAGGCAGAGAAGACCACAGGAAAGGAGCCACAGAGCCACAGGCATGACCCAGTGACCCATCTCCTCCAGCCTTGCGCACCTACCTACATTCACCACTTAGGCCTTTCTAGTTTACGGTTCTCACAATCCAATTACTTTACCTCTGAATGTTCTTGAATTAACACAAGAGCTTTTGGGGGGACCTTACATCCAAACCATAACAGGGGACGCAAAATATCTGAATTTCATGTGACTAGGTTTCGTTGCTGGTGTGAGGAGATGCTTTTTTTATCACCTCTTTTTAGGAGGCATCCTTTAACCTTCTGATAAGTCAGTAACCTCCTGTGTTACTGTCCCATAACACTTCTGTTTCACTGTCTCAAAACACCACACGAATGGATACCTGTACGTTTATATATCACTGTCTCCCAAACTAGAATAGATGCTCATCAATGACAGGAGCATCTATCTCTGTCACGTTTACCTGTGTCAGATGTTATTCAGTCTCTGACACATAGTAGGGATCTAATAAATAGTTATTGAATAGAGAAAATGTACTGAGTACTAAGAATATGGGTTCTGGAGCCAGACTGGCTGTGATCTCAACAAACTCACTAATCTGTGCTTCAGTTTCCTGTAAGGTGGGTATACTGATAGGGTTAATATGTGAGTTGAGTTAGAATATGTAAAATTCTTAGGACAGAGTCTCATTTCATAGTAACCAATAGATACAGACTTTTATTATTGAATCATTTGGGGAAGAGTACTGTCTGTTCATTTTGTCTTGTTAATAACAAAATATGCCAGCTCTGATCCAGGGTTGAGGGGCTGTGCCTGTGATGGCCTTCCTTCTTGATGGCAGGGTCCCAAGGAGGCACAGGGCAGCACATGGTGGGAGACAGGGAGTGTGGGTGCATGTATGTCCTCTGCTTCCTCTCTCTTCTTATAAAGCCACTGGTGTTCAATCATGGGGCTGCACCCTGATGACCCTGTCTAATCCCAATCACTACCCAAAGGCCCCACCTCTAAATGCCTTCGTTGGATTGTTTCCACCCTCTGAACCCCTCACAGTGGTGATCAGCAGTCTTGCAGACTCTGGGGATTGCATCCTGTGCCCTGCTCGCTTCTGCTCTCCTTCGGTTCCTCGGATTCTTCCATCCTCCCTCTTTTCCTTTTGTTCTTCCCAACCCCACTTCATGTACATTGATCACACTGCATGGCAGCTGCCTGTTTCACTCTTTGCCAGTGCACTGTGAGCTCCTAACACAAGTACTTTGGATTACTCAAAGTTATGTCACTACAAAGTTGAGACATTTGCTGAATGAATGAACAGATGAATTAATCAACAAAGGAAAGGCCAGGTAAACAACTCTCTAGGCATGGTCATGCTTCACCCTGAGAAGAGCTTCCAAGTGACACTGAGGATCAGGGGTGTCTTCTCTGATGTTGGGTAAGAGCAGACCCAAGTCTCAGAACCACCAGTTTCAGTGTGTGGCTTGTACTTGTCAATAGTAGGAAGCACACAGTTGTACTAGGTCTCTGAGAATCAGTAGCATATGTACACAGGGAAAGCAGAGACAATAAAAGTGAGTGGCGTGGTGGGGGAATCCTCAGTCAGCTGAGGAGGCCCCGCTCTTTCCCCTTACATCCGCCACACTCACAAACTGACTCATTGTTGCCTCAAACGTTCATTTTAAGTGGGAGGGATACAGTGCAAGAACAAATCAGAATTGTTTCAAAGTAAAAAGGTTGACCAAGGAAGCTGAAAAGGACAACCAGGAAGACTTGAAACATTGGGAAGGAGTGTTCCGCTCTGTCCAGGTGGGAGGAGGAGCTACTTTTAATGAATAATTGAGGGTGGTAGAGATTTGGGAACTCGGGAAGAGCCAGGATTTCCAATAGGTGTCCAGAGGTAGTTTAATATTCTACAAGACGTTTAAACTGCTGACGGTACCGTCACAGGGAGATTCTCCAACTCTCAGGACTTACTGGAAGAAGTGTCACAAACCCCCTGACCCCAAGTACACAAGCAAGGACACGTTATCTGCTCTGGGCAGGGAGCTGGGTACCGTGCATTTGCTGAAGTGAGGCAGCTCAAGAAAGGAGGTGCAGAGGCTGAGCTGTACCAGAGCTGAGTCAGCCACACAGGGCGGCCCGTGAGCGATAAGAACTTGAACTGAGAAAAGGCCCTCGGCCCTTGGATTCATTCTGTCTGTTTTTTATTTTATTGTGAAAACAAAAATGTGGGGCACTGAAGAAATCCTAAAGGACAGCCAACTTTTAAAAATCTAGTCTCTTTATAAAGTCTTTTCAAAACACAGTCGCAAAATCATAGTTGTTCTAAGAACAGGAGAGGACATTTCAGGGGCCCTCTAACCTGAAGGCAGCTTGTCATTTTTCATCCTTATCAGGGACGGGGGGCGCTCAAGTCAGCCTTTTAATGCCGTTAATGGTCATGTTTCTTTCAGTGTAGAAACTTCCATGGGATTTTATCACCTCTTAATTTCTTATTCTTCAGCTGAAAGGACCAGGGTGCTTGTGATTGCAGTGTCCTGGTAACTTAATTTTCTGCACATTTATGAGAGAGAGCAACACACGATCCATAGTAGATAATTGGTGTTTGTTAAGTGAATGAATGAATAACATGCGAAAATACATTCTCAAAAAGTTCACGTTCTTTCCAAACATGGGTAGAATCTGAGGATGTGAACAATGAAGTGGAAAGCACCATGGATTTTGGACTTGAATAGAATTGGTTTGAACATGGTTATGGTTTCATTAATTTGGAGTTAATTAGTTAAGCTTCTAAATACCAGTTTAAAAAAAATCTGGAAATTTTATATAATGATACACTTGGAGACAGGTTGAATATGCAATGCATATGAACCATTCAGCACAATGATTGGCACATAGCAAGGGCTTCATAAAATTGTGTCCCATTTTTCTCCATGCTGGTTAACTCAGGATTAACTCCCAAACCTTTTAAGTTTTGGCCGTTTGGAAAGAGTCTTTAGTAGACTGAAAGTTGTATGAAAAATTGTTAACATTTGCCAATTCCAGGTGGTGGTAACGTGAATGTAATTATATTTGTGCTCTTTGGTGTCTTTTACTCTTAAATGGAAGATAATAAACTGAGGAAACACCCAAACCTAATCACTACCTTAGTAAGTGAAGAATAGTGAATCAAGTTTTTCACTTGTATGACATTAACTTTGCTTGCTGGGTAACTTTTTTTTTTAATTTTTAATTTTTTATTTTTGAACAACCATACAAGTTTTTAACAAAACAATATCAAATGTGTTTAGATTCTGGATATTACAATTACCCCCAGGAGAGCACCCCCTAATTACCCACCCTTATCCCTCCCTTCCCCTTCCCCCCATATCTCTAAAAAAAGATTATGTTGATAGAGACTTTATTTTTAATGGTGATTAATGAGGACACTGAAAGAGAGCTCCCTCAGCTATCACAATTTTTCTCTTGTTTCCTGGCATCTAGAACAGACTCCCTGACCTCACCCTCTTCCTGGAGCGCTGGGTAACTTTTTTGAACTCGACCAACACATCCTCTCATTTGTGGAACTTAAGAGTTCCATGGGATATGCAGATTTTTAAAACAGAAGCATCTGGAATGTGAACAGAGCAATTAAAAGGGAGTATTTCAGTTGAAAGGGAGCATATATGAGGCACCTTTTACCTGAATTTGGGAGGTCAGGAAAATTTAGGAGTAATTAACAACATTTAGAAGTAAGTGATGTATAAACTGCACTGGAGAATAAATGAGTGACCCACAGCTGGAAGATGTGTCAAAGGCACAGAGGCCAGAGGGAGTGGAGAGCAGAGGGTAGTGCGACACAGATGGAGATAGGATCACTGGAGGTTGAAAGGACGGTGGCGGTCAGGTCATGGAGGACCGTGTAAGCTTTGTGCCTCTGGGGGAGATTTTGACCCTTCAAACATCAAGACCCCCATCCACCACTGTTTCGTGCCATCTCCCTTTGTCCTCATGCTTCTGGTGCTCAGGAACCCATCACTGTCTAGTGTCTGGTGGAACGAGGTGTCTTCTGGGGAGCCTGGAATCACACCGTTGCTATTTTTAGTGAATAAAATCTTAGTTTTATGACTTCAGGTGAAGGAAATTAATAGCGAAGTTCTGTGTCCTACACATTTCTAGCCTATGAACTTTCCTAGGTGGATGGAAGCTGCTCTGAGCCAAAGCACACAGGTCTGCCTCCATCAATAGCAGATATGAATAGAGACTTGTTTAGTGTCTTTCTGGATTGTCAGAGAAACAGACTGGAAGATAGCCTTTGGGACCCTAACTTGTAAGTAGATAAGCTTTGTAATAAAAAGTTCATTTTATCCTAATTTTTTAGACTGCCAATGTCCTCCTGCATCAGATGGATCATGTTTCTGTCCTTGACTTTGAGGTTAGCCAGAGTTTTTGAAACTAGTAAGCAACTTTAAAATCCAGAAGATTTTTCTTTCAACATGACCAATGGGATTTCTCCGTTATCTTGGGGAGTTAGGATGATTTGAGTTTGGTTTGGAGAATCTGGAATGCAGTTCCACTGTGAGGGACAAAGGATGATTACATTCTAATGACAGTCATTCGCAATAGCTGATCATGTTCAAACATAGGGTCATTACACATGGCTTCATAATGGAAAATAAATGGGCCAAACAATTCAGTATACACAAACCATCTGGTGACCTGGCCTGTGACTCCTTGGGGAGGGAGTTAGAAAAACTGATGATCTGAGATTGTGATTTGCCCAAAGTTGCAGAATAACATCATTATACTCTAATTTCCAACTGTTGCGCCACAGACTTGGTTTTCATAATCATATAAGATTCTCAAAGATTTTAAGCTTTGAGAACTCTAGTTACATGACAACATTCTCTTTTAATTTGGGAGTATACTTCTTCTTCTTTCTTTTTTTTAAAGAAAGAGGGGAAAGTGAGAGAGAGAGAAAGAGAGAGAAGCAATTTTTATTTAGTTTTGAATCCTCGGATACTTTGTTGCGTACGTGGTGCTGGGGTTTGAACTCACATACTTGTGCATGCCAGGCAAGCGCCGTAACTGCCGAGCCACCGCTCCAGCCCCAGGAGTATACTTCTTACTGTCATTTGAATTCTTCTTTATGATGGGCTTCCCTTCCACTACCCTCTGCTCTGGACTGCCCCTTCCCCCTTCCCCACCGATTTTAGAATGTTAACATTTCATCTGGAAGTGGGATATTTAAAGGGGCACGTCATCATTACAGTTCTCTTTCTGTGTCCAAGAAAATCTTTGAGTTATAATTCTGTGTAGGATTTTTCTTTCCTCCAGTTGTAGTCCCCCCTTATTTAATGTGCTCAGTAGTTCAAAACAGGATCTATTTATTTTTGGCTTGATTTCCACCCCCTGGTTGTAACTTTTAGATGTCTATGTGGAATCGAGTTCTCCGAGGAAGATCTGAAGATCTGAGGAGACCGGTTTCTGAGTCTGGGTTAACCACCATAAGGAACAGCTGGTGCAAATCATCGTGATGCTATTTCAGTAGCTCAGGGTTACTGGCAGAGCTTGTGTTTAGAATTATATAGGAAAGAAGAAAAGGGGCTCTGTACTACAGCACAGAGAAGGGAGGAGCCACGGAGGGAGAAGAGGGGATAGCAGAGACCGAGGACAGCCGGGAGTTTCCTAGCGACCTCATAAACAAGTAGTAAGGGGAAACTATGTAAGTCAAATCGTGTTTATATATAATTTTTCATAGTTTGAGAGCTTTGAAACCTTTTTTTGTTTTGTTTTTAAGAGAGAGGGACAGTGAGAGAGAGAGAGAGAGAGAGAGAGAGAGAGAGGAGTGAGAGAGATCAATTTTATTTAGTTTTTCATGTGGCTTTTGTTGCTCTGACACTTGGTTGTGTACGTGGTGCTGGGGTTTGAACCTGTGTGCCTGCGCCTGCCAGGCAAGTGCTGTAACCGCCGAGCCAATGCTCCAGCCCCATGAGGCACCTTGTTTTATGCAATGTGTCCTTGTCCTTTATGGAGGTAAACCGAACTGAGGGGTAGCTGAGAGCCCATGGGGAACTGGGAGGGTTCTTGAATTAGGAAGAATAGAAAATCAGAATGAAAACTGGTATGAATTCCATATTCCAGATTCTCTACCCTCAGCCTGATCTGATATGTGTCACCCATGGTTCAACTACATGTCTCAGGTTTTGGTTTGAGATGTACATGGTTAGCAAAAGTCTCTCTTAGTAGGGGGTCAAACTTTCCCAGATCATTTTCCAGACAGGCTCAGTGTTCACAGGATTAGCAAAATTCCCTGAAACCTGGATTCAGTGTTACTTTTCAGGTAAATGAGTAGTGATAGGTGGAGCAATTTCTGAAAAGAAATGGTTCTGTTCCTTTCTCCTGGCAGAATGGCACACCTGGAAACACTGTTAGGTCTAGAACCTCCCCTAGACTCTTCTCTCAGTCTTTCAAGGCACACCTATGGCTGGCAGGAATAAAGAAGGCAAGTCTTCCTCCTCTCTCAGAATACAGACCCACATCAGCAGGGTAACTGCCTATGTTTTAGGATAAGGCATTTAAATTATCAATTTTTATTTGTAGGATTGCAAAATTTTCTTTTATTCTCTTGAGATCAAAAAGCTTAGAGCTGCAGATGTGCTCAAATTTCAAGGTAGGTGAGATGGTCCCCAACTTCCAAGGTTGATTCTTTTAGGTTAAGGTCAATATGTGAGATGGCCCCCAAGTTTAACGCTGAGTCTCTAGATGAACTTCAGATATTGGTGCCTGTCACATTTCAGGTATTGTTTTTGTGGGTTGTGTTAGAAACTTTAAAACAAGGAGGTAGGCACAAATGTGAAGAAAGATATTTTGGAAATTTGTATCCTTTTATGAATGATGGGGAGATATCAGTGTTGGGGTCTATAACCCAAATGAAAAAAGAAGGTATTTTATGCATAGTGTGTGGATGAGGAATATATTTGTGAAGGAAGAACGGGGTCAAGTTGAAGAACTATCAGTTCATAAGAAAGAAAATTAGTATCTAATTAGCAGGAAAAATGCTCAGATCAAACAGTGGCTTTCGTTGCTCTGACACTTGGTTGTGTATTGTGGTTCTGGGGTTTGAACCTGCGTGCTTGCGTGTGCCAGGCAAGGGTTAATCCAGTTTTTATAGAAAGTACTTAATGGGATATAAAAGGCATGAAATCTGATAGAGCTCATTTTGACCTCAATCTCCTCCCAGGGGGAATAACACATTCTTTTTTAAAAAATTTTTCTTTTGGTGCTTTACAATTGTACAAAATGGAGGGATTCGTTGTGATACATTAGAACCTGCATCTAAACATAATTTGCTCAATTTCGTTCCCTAGTACCTCTCCTTTCCCTCACAAGTAGAACGTTCTTAATGTGCTAAATGGAATACTTTTCTTCAAGGAATTATTTTATTGGAAAAATGGGCTCACGCTCTGACAGCCTTCTGAAAAAAGAGAAGGTTTGTCTCTGAATACATCACTATCTTGTCTCTGGCGACCATCGGGTTGTACAGATATTTGAGACCTGCTTGGTGGTGTTATTCCTTGTCCCTTTGGAACAAATAGCAGGCAACGTGATTTTGATGTTTCTAATATGCTCCGTGTCGTTTTCCACGAGCAGGATAATTTGAACTATGCATCTATTTTACTTCGGACAGTTCCTCTTGTCATCAAAGGCATCCATTTTTGAAGCAACTGTTTGGGTTCAAGAATACAGGATACAGATCAAAGCTAATTGGCCCTGGGCGTAAGCAAGCTCGTGACCTTGGTCTCATTAGCCCTGTGCTATAACTAGCTGAAATACCCTGCCCTGGTGGACGGTCCATTTCCCTGGAGAAGCTCCAGCGTTTAGAAACTGTCTAACCATGCTCATAATTTAGCCGCGCTGCCCCTCTTTTACCCCAGTGGTGAAAGCTGAAATGATGGGTGAGAAGAGGGAAGATTCTGTACTAATCCTGAGATTAGTCATTCTGGAGCCACTGTCAGGTAGAAAAAATGTTAAAGTCATGCCTATTTTATAGGATTTATATGCAGGTCAATGCACGTGGATATTTTACTCAGAAAAATCTTGATAACCTGTTCCATTATGAAAGCCATTGAGGTAGGTTTTGACCAATAGAAAGCCTTCATGTATATCACAAATAAAAGTTGGGTGACAGGTGACACTTTCAGCACAGTGGACTCTTTTGAGTCTCAGTCTTGCCTTACCTCTCCATACTATCTGGAGAAATAATTGCATATGACACACAACTCTGACCGTGAAATGGATTAACGAGGCTACAGTTCAAGACTGCACACAGGACCAAAGGGGTTTTTTCTTTCCCAGGCCCAAGAAAACAAAGGAGTTGTGCTGTTCAGCTGAAGCAGAGCAGCTCCAGGAGACCGTTCTCTGCTGGTTTATGTTCCCCGTACTTGATGGCCATTGCTAAGGAGGTTTGTCAACATTCCCTGGGGTGGGAGGGGGAGAACAGTGCTCCTTCTGATTCTTTCCAGATAGCTGGGACATTTTGATTCTTCACATTTTCAGGCAAGGACTAGTGATTCTTATCAGTCTTTTTTAAAAAAGTAAAATAAGTGGAAAAAAATTAAGTTTGATTATAACCCAGATGAGGCAATTATTACTCTTCTTCTTTCCACTTCCTCCTCCACCCTAACACAGAAACTACCCCACCACCCCCAAAGGTCAACTTCTTCCTCTCTGTAGATGGGAAGACTTCCTCTTTTAGCTTAGTTGGTAAGACTTTTATAGATTTTTCTGTTGAGAATCTTTTTTTCCCTTCTCTCTTTGGTCACACACCCAATTGATATTGAAGGCACTAACTTAGAAATCCATTAAATAATAATGGAATACTTATTAGGATCTTTAATTACCTGGGAATATAAATAAGAAATTGAAATTGTGCGCTGCTCTCTCTCCTAAATGCCACCTCACCCTATTAAGCTGTTCCTTCACCCCATCTCAAGCCCCTTAAATTTGATTGCTGCTCATCAATTCTTCAAATTTATTCTGGAAGGAAAAAGTCACGCATATGTTCAAATGTACATATGTACCCTCCCCACATATCTATGTGTATATTTTAATACATAGGGGACCGTTCTCTACACACTGTTCTGTATTTGACTTTTTTTCCCTTCATGATGTGTTTAAGAACTAGTTTCATCTAGGCACACACTGACCCATCTCATTCTTTTAATCACTGCATAGTAGTCCATCCCATGGATGTGCCATTTTTATTTTAACCAGTCTCAGTGATGGTGGACTTTTTGTTGTATTTTTAAAAATATGATTAATAATGATTAATAATGTCAATTATCATATATATATATATATAATTGAAATGTTGTATGCACATCCATAGGGTAAATTCCTAGGTAGCAGTGACATTTTTCCTTCAATGGGAATGTGTGTTTTTAGTATTGATATATATTGCCAAATTGTGCACTAAAAAGATTATGGCTGTTTTTACTCTGAAGTATAAAAACATTCATTTTAAATAGATAGAAAAGCTTCTGCTTTTCCATATTCGTGTAGCTAGTATGTGTTTTCATTCTTAAACTGTGGTCTGTGTTTTAGCTTCTGGCTATCTGATACATAAACGAGATATGATCATCAAATCATCCTTCTTCCTGCTCTTCCCCAAGGATCTATCCTCTGAAGCCAGTCAGAATAGCTCTTGTACCATACCTTAAAAGTTAAGTGTTTAAATTGTGCTGGGCCAGAAAGGAATGCGAGTTTTCAGATGGGTATGGCCCTGATGGCACTTGGTCCTCAGGTACCTGCCATACGATGCCAGGGCTCTAAATCCAGGGAGAGCATCTCAGGAGACTGAGCTGGACTATTCCATCTGAATCCAGACACATGGGATTTTGAGAGGTTGCTACCAGCTCCGCTGCTTCTGCCCAGCCCCATCAAATCTGTGAGGCATGAGAGAATCTTCTTTGATGTGTTAGAAGGAAACTCAGCACCTTGGCTTCATCCGGGAAGCTGGGGATGACTAACTGAAAGTTCTTTGAAGCATGTTCAATCACAGTTTGAATGCTTCTTCATAAAGCCTGATTTTTGATGTCCGTTTGGCATCATGCGACTCCTGACCATTGGGCCTTCAGACCTTATGGCCACAGATTTGGAGACACACACGCACACACACACACACACACACACACACATTATTTACCTATATATTATATTCTATATATGATATATATAAATTATATATATATAATATTTTTACAGTTGAACAGGAATACTACACATGAAAACAGTTCAGGTGTTTTAAGTCATGGTATAATGTGGATAGAATGCTGTGGTAGGTGGCTGGTAATTATTTTATTTTTGTGATCCAGTCACCATACAAGGTTGGTGAGGTTGTGGTCATGTTTTCTACAGTATCTGGGATTTCTAAGAGAAAAGGTGGAAAATGAGTGTAAAATAATGACGCACAATCTGCTGAACTCTCCCGTCACACGGTAGCATAGGCGTGGGCCAGGTAAGAGGACGGTGGAATTTCCTGCCTTGATTTCCTTTCCGTGCAGGGCAGGAAGCTGAGTATTGTACTGGATGCCTGAATTCACGGTTCCCATCTTAACCGTGGTCAGAAGCATCCACTTGTCATTCCGGTTCTCCTACCTGTGCCTTTTCCTGCGATTGGATTTCTAAAAGGTAGCAAGGGAAGGGCAGAGCTTCAGGGATTGATTGATCGAGGGTGCTGAGCAGGCACTGGACAGCGTGAGCTTGTTCAGTTATAATCCTTGATGGACCAGTACTTATTTTGTGAAGCTGAGATGTCTGTCTTTTCCTGCCTCCCTCTCACCCTCGAATCTTCTTTCCACCTCTGCCAGATACTTTGCCTTGCTAAGTAGTCGGGAATGGATATTGTTCCCAAGGTATTTATATTCTCAGGGAGAGAATTGTAAAATAAGAAAGAACACAATAAAATCCATAATAGAAGCCCAGATAATGAACCACAGGAATTCAGGAAACGTGATTTCCAGTTGATGTCGGGTGGTGAATCATGGCTTGTGAGATTTGAGCTTAATGTTTATTCTGAGTGCCTCAGTGGGGAGGAAGGGGAGAAAGCCCTTTCTAGACTGCAAGGTTGGCAGGACTTACTCAGGGACATCGTGGGCATGGGGTGGGAACAGTGAATGATGTTGAGATTATGTCGACTTCAGTGAAGGGCACACAATGGTAGCAAGGAGGAAACTTTGGTGGTGTGGGGAGCTCTCATCTTCAGGGCCTTGGATATCTTCTACCATGGCTTCCAACGTTCTCAGAAATGGCCTGGTTCACTGCAAGCTGGGAGGGGCCAGACCTGCCCAAAAGGATGGGACAGGAGCTGCAAAGAAGTGTCGGCTGGCAGACAAGGCATTGGAAGGGATGTGCGGAAGAATACGGCAACAGATGACAGGCGGTCACCCAGGCAGACAGAGTTGGCACCGGGAGGTGGGTGACAAGTCTCAGGGAGGGAGGTGCTGGTACTGGGAAGTGGAGGAACAGGTGGCGCTTGGAAGTGCAACCAGGAATAAGGGAATAAAAATGTCTGTCAGCAGTTTGCAGTTTGCAGCCACTCTGCTCAGGTTCGTGGGCAGACTTCCAAGCTCTGGGAGGAAAGAGCAGGGTGGAAAGCCAGAAGCTGGGCCCCAGCCCCAGAGGGACCAGGCAGATTTCCAGGCCAGGAGCCAGACTGGAACACGGGGCCTGACTAGCAGAAAGGGCGGCTTGACGCTCCTTTCCAGCGTGCTGAGCCAAAGTCTTTTCATTCCTTCTGCTTAAGGTTATGCCTGGTCTCAGACGCCGGGTCTACAGGTGGGAGCAAAGAGATCCAGCTGTGAAGGGGAGGACACGCGTGCCGGAGAAGCAGGCAGGGCCTCTGCTGGCCAAAGGGTTGGGGCTTTGCTCGGAAAGCAAGAGGGGAAAAATGGAAAAAGTAGAACAGTAAAGCGCCTCAGCTGGAGCTGAACTGGAGGAAGATGAGTTGGATCTGGTGTGTAGAGTGAGCTGGAGTTCAGGGAGTCCTCATCTGTAACACATTTTTGCTGTTCCCTTCTTAAATACTTCTCTGATGTGTTCACTTCCCTTGGCGCCTCCTTAAATACTGTGAGGTAAATAAGCTATATCACTGAAATTAACAAAAACTAAGTAATAAAATATGAATTTTACCTTAGAAAAAGAAACTGTTAATGGGGCTTCTAGAACAGCATGACTTAGGTAAGTGGCCCACGTTGAACTTCCCTGGAGCAGCGCTACTCTGCTCTTTCTCCATACTTCAGTCAGACCCTCCTGACAAGGCTCAGATAATCTGTCACTGGTGGTCTCTGCTGCCCCAGGATAGCGCCCACCTTCCGTAGGTGGCTCCCGAGCTCTTCGTAGTCTGGGCCTTGCTGTGGCTCTCACCAAGCCCTTCCCCTCCTTAAGGCACAGGAAGCTGCTCTCTTGGACACCCACGCCTTCACTTTCGCTATTCTTTTACCTGAATGCTTGCTCTCTTTCTCATCTGCTAACTTCTGCTTCCCATTGGGCCTGGGCTTTGGGTACCGCTGCTCCTTGACGGTGGCCTTCCTGTGCCTGCTGCCCTCCAGCACTCCTTGCATGCATGCTAAGCCCTGTCCACTCGTCTCGCTCCTCCTCCACCCGACTGTAAGCTCTTCCAAAGCCAGGAGTCCGAACAGATGCCCACAGTGTGTGCAGTGCCTAGCTCGGTGCCTGGAACGGCTCATGTGATTGTGCAGGTGGCACGCACCTGAGCTGGGCTGGTGGCACTGGCACGCGTGCAGAGCCACTGAGGACGTAACTGTGGAGTGCTGGCCACTGCGTGAGTGCACCGCTAGTCCCTGAGCGGTGTGAAGAACTCACATGCCTCGTGAGATGCCGTGAATTCTAAATGGCGTGAACAAAAGCAAACATGGCATTATTCAAACGTCCAAAGTGGGGGAATAATTTTCTGAAAGTAGTGTGCTGTTGGGAGTCAAAAGACTTGGTTGGAGGCTTCTGTTCACGTGTGTTGTCTGTATTCTTGACATTTAGTGTTGTAGGTCATAAAGATAAAAATACTGCTACTTTGGGTGGTCATCGTGAACATGAAGGGAACATGTAGAAGCACTTTGTAAACTGCAAAGTGACAGGAAATATTATGATCACCAATTCAAAACTCTACCTGCAAGTAGGCGATAATCATACCTCAGTGACTAAATTGTAGGGGACCCTGACCATGTCAATGATAGAAATCGCTAACAAATCATCCCAGCACAGAGGAGTGTGGGCAGCCTCCACGGGGTGAAGCGACACGCTCACCGATTTCTGTGGTGTGAATCTGAGCGGGAAGTGGCCTGCCTGGTGGGTGATGACCTCACACCTGACCTGACTTTGGCTTTCTTCTTCCATCCTGCCCTGCTCCCCTTCGCCCCCTCACTGCCACCTTGAAACTCTTCAGGATGCCTTCATGGGGTATGATTTTTTCCTTTCTCAGAAGGTATACGGCACTTAGTGCCTTTAAAGTTGTCTTTCCTTCCTCCCTCAAGAGGTGCCAACAGCCAGTCTTCTCCCCATTCGCAGGTCAGGGACAGCATGAACACCTAAGCATTTCCACGGTGGGAATTGAAAGAGGCCTGTCCTGCAGCCTGTGTTCTTGTCCCCGGATATGTGCCAAACTCTCTTCTGGGATGTGCCACACTGGCTGTTCTAAGTGGAGCAAACTGTGAAATGACCTTCTGATTTGGAATTGAGAGTTGAAATTCCCAGGAAGCCCACAGGCACCGGCTTCCCTCTTGACTGCTTACCCTGTTCACCCTCTTGTTTGCGTCCTGTATCAATTAGAGTTCTCCAGAGAAGCAGAAACGATAGGATACGAAGTACAGACTTACGAGGAGAAATTGTGAGAATCACGCAGAGGTGGAGGCTGAGAGGTCCCGACCTGTGACTGTGGCTGGAGACCCAGTGATGTAGTTCCCGAGAGGCCAGGGAGCCCATGATCCAGTCCCCGTCTGAGTGCAGGAGACGAGACGAGCTGTCTCAGTTGAAGTACGAGGCAGGGAAAAAGGGGCAGGCTCTCCTTCCTCTGCTTTTTGTTCTACTGGGGTGCCCAGTGGCTTGCAGGATGGCCTCCTACATTGGAGAGGGTGATCTGCTTTACTGAGTCCACTGTTGGGAATGCTCGGCTCTTCCACATGCCCAGCACCCTCTCAGACACACTGAGCAATATTGTTTAATCTGGGTAATCCTTAGCCCAGCCAAGTTGCTGCATAAAATTAACCATCACACCCTTTAGATCCAGGACCAGTGTGCACAATTCAGTATTTACACAGTACGTGCTCTGTTGGGCCAATCAAAAGATTATTTACTTACCTAATCCTTGACAGAGGATTACGGGACTATAAAACAAAACACCTTTCCAAGGCACATATATCCAATTAGTGTACCGTACCAAGCAGTTCCTCTTGTTCGTGGTTTCACCTTCTGTGGCTTCTGTCACCTGCGATCAACTGTGGTCTGAGAATGTTAATATTCGTCTTGACTCTTGAAAGAGTTGTTATTAATCTCTTACTGTGTTTTATTTATAAATTAAACTTTTTTTAAAAAAAGAGAATGGGGCAGTGAGAAAGAGGGAGAGAGAGAATCAATTTTATTTAATTTTTTACGTGGGCTTCATTGCTCCAACATTGTAATGTGTACTAAAAAGGGTCCTCCCACATGCCAGGTGAGTGCTTTAACCACTGAGCCACTACCCCAGCTCCTCAGAAATTAAACTTTAACATAAGTGCACGGAGGAAATAATACAGTATCTATAGGGTTTGATACTACTCATGTTTTCAAGCATCCTCTGGGGTCTTGGAACCTATCCCCAATAGAGAAGGCAGGGGCTTCTGTGTTAAGACACATTAGTGCTCAAGAAGGTAACATATAATAGTATTTCTTTTTTTAGGGAAAATGTACAGTATCAGCCTGCTGGGCATGCTTGTGAGCTAGTGGGCTATATCAAGAATTCTTTTGGTCTGTGATCCCCCAACCCCTGAGTTTTCCCCCCATTCTGTTTCCTCTGCCTGGATTGCTCTAGCTCCCCTTCCACCACTGACTTCCTCTACCTCTCAGCAATCCCATCTCATCTCTCATAGAGATCATTTTCTCTGAGGAGTCTTGCGGGAATCCTGTAGGCTTAGCCAGTGTGCTCTAATGCTGTCTGTCCCCTCGGCACTCATCTTACTGCAGCATTAAGTGCATTTATCATACTGTGCCCTAAGTGCTTTGTCTGTTTATCCTCTAACCCACTAGCATCATGAGGCCAGCGTGGAGACTGTCGTGTTCAAAGTTGGTTCTAGATGCTTACCTAGCACAGGGCCTGGTGTTCAGTCACGTGCGGTGAATATACAAAGTATGATATAAATCAGCAAAATCAGAACAGTTTCAGAGGCAGAGTACATTAAAGTGACTCTTGGGGTATTATGATCTAGTCTTTTGCTCAGTGACTCTCTTACCTCTACTGATTTCTCTTCTGTTTAACAAGTATGTTAGTTGGGATATAGGTTTGACTGCTTATTACAGAGACCAAAACGTATGACAAGTTAAACAGGAATTATTCTATTTTTCTCTCCCAGAGATAGGCAGTCACATGCTGCTATGGTAGCTCTGTTTTATGAAGTTAGGGTCAGATGCAGAATTTTACTATCTTGCTGTCCCTCCCTCTGAGAATGGTGTCCTTGTCCTCATGCTTCATTGCCACAACAAAGTCCTAGAAGGCCCAATTTTGTCCTGGAATCCTCAGAACCTGCACCCAAAGTCAATTTAATTTCTTTTAGAATTGATTCTGGGTCCCCCTGGACCCTCTAGGGTAGCTTGTGTCTGCTATGGGTTTATACACCCAATTAAATTGAAGAATCGTGGCTTGCCCAATCCCCAGCTTACAGCCAAGGCTTCTCAGGTGGGCAAGATCAAAAGCCTGGTTTGGTCATTTATGCCAACAATGCCAGTCCTCATAATAGAGATCATGAATGAGCCTTTGACCAGGGTGGTATAGTTCTCTGAGGCTCAGGACACACTAACCTAACAGAAGAGCATCCTGGCAAGGTTTAGGAGAGAAAATCCTTGAAACAATGTTAAATGTTGTCTGCTTCGCTATAAGAGAAAGCACATTGCTTATTTGGTTATAAGGTTGCCGTAAAATGTACCATTGCGCTGTCATTTCTTTACAGTGTCTTTTGGTTAGGTTTTAGTTGCAAGAAATCATTTAAGGTTTGAGATGAAACTGAATCTACTCTACCAGTTCTTCCCGTTCAACACACACACACACACACACACACACACACACACACACACACCTGGATAATCCCTGGAGGAAAAGAGAGAGGAGAGAGGAAAGAGTAGAAAAGAACCAGGGGGCTGGAGTGGTGGCTCAGATGTTGGAGAGCCTGGGTTCAAACCCCACCTCTACATACATAACTGAGTGTCAGAGAAACAAAGCCCTAACAAAAAAATAAGATGGATTCTCTCTCTTAAACAAAAAGAAAAACAAAACCAAAAAAGAACCAGGGTAGGGCTGAGAGCTGCATGCAGCTTTGTGGACCAGAAGCTCTTTGCTCATCTGGAAGAAGCAGTTTTCAGCCAAGGTACCTCGTCTTCCCTGGCCCCAAACAAAACACACTTTCATGTCCTGGGCCTCACTTCATGCCTCAGTCTCCACAAGAGCAGCCTGGGTCACCATGCTCTGATCCTGCCAATTTAAGAGGAAATAACAAGAGTCAAAGATCTAACTAAATTTGCTCCTGGCAAAGTCAAAATATATGGTCTGAGTTTTTAAAAAGACATTATCTGGGGCTGGAGCAGTCGCTCAGTGGTTATGGTGCCTGCCTGGCATGCGTGTGTGAGGACACGAGTTCAAACTCCAGTACCACGTACACAACGAGGAGTAATGACAGCCACATGAAAAACTAAAGAAAACTTATTAAAAAAAAAGACATTATCTAATTGATATACAGTCCACAGTCTACACTCAAAAGTGATGAAATTCATGTTCCTTTTGCTTTTGTGTGTCTTTATGTGAGTAGGTAGCATATTTGCAGCCTTTGGGTTAATTTTTTGTTAAAGTCGCATTTCTGTTATATATGTTTTTCTTTTTCTTTCCACCTTCTCAAAAGTTCTCGTTTAAGGCAGAAACTTTCCATTCTTGGTTTCATCCAAAAGACAAATATTTCTGGGAAAACACTGTGTTTAAACTATTCAGCAATTCTGGCGTTATGTAACTGACCACACTAAGACTTTCAATTAACTTTGGTTACATTTTATTGAGGAGTGTCATAGAATAGAATAACTGGTGATAATTTTGCAAAACTCTCATATATTTTTAAACAGGGAAACTCTCTTAAAATGTATGCATCACGCTGCGATGAAGGCAGGACGTAGAGCTCTTGTTTGAAGTCCCGTATGGTGCATCGACTGTTCCACGAGTGCATGGGGTGCACTGGAGGGGTCTGAAGTGTGATAGACTTTCCTTTTGGCATTGATTTCCTTAACTCCAGCTCTGCTTGGTCTTTCCCTCTTGCTCTCTTCTATGGTCATTTTTGGTTTTTCTTTGACACGTGCATCATCAGGCTGCTCAGACTTGGCTTCTCTTCCACTAAAGGAGGGATCGTGTGAATTCATGGTTTCCAGAAATCTCCTCGACATGTAGTAACTCACCACTCACCTTCTTCATTTCCAATCTTCCTTTCTACATTCTATTGCTTTTCAGCATCTCTGTTTTCTTACTCCCTAGTACTGAGATGATAATATTTTCCCCCAAAGCAGAAGCTTTTCCATTGTCTCTGTTTTCATGTCCCTTTCACAATCCCAGGGTCCCCTTGCCTGCGTGTGTGTGTGTGTGTATTTGTGTGAATGTGTGTGTGTGTGTTTTACTTCCCCCTTATTTATTATTATTATGGGATTGAACCCAGGGGTACTTAACTACTGACCCGCATCCCACAGCCCTTTTAATTTTTATTTTGACGTAGGGTCTAAGTTACTCAAGGTCTTGCTAAGTTGTTGAGGCTGGCTTTGAACTTGTGATCCTCCTGCCTCAGCCTCCCAGGTTGCTAGCATTCCAGGCATGTGCCAGGATGCCCAGACCCCCCTATTTATTTATAGCATGCTGCCAATTATCAGGTTGCAGCATTTTTTTCTTCAACTATCACTTAGATTCATTTCTATATTAAAAACCCTTATATTGCCTCACTTAGCGTAGGTGTTAATTATTGGGTGCATATGTTATTTTAATAGCCTTCCTTTGTACTATATCCACTCAAAACTAACTGAAGGACAAGTATTAGAATTTTCTGTTGATGCTCTCTTTTATCATTTTGATTATCTTTTAAGATAAAATAAAGTACTCTGCACCAACTGACTGTTTATCTGCTCCTGCTTACCTGGACTATGTGGTCCATTTTCGTAACTAAAGAGCATTTCTTTCTTTCCATCTCCTTTGAGCATGCATCTCTCCTTTCCATCTCTCTTCTGAAGATCCCTCTCTCTTCCTCTAAACATCTCGCTTTTTCTTCAAAGGTAGCAGTTAACACAACCTAACAAAAGCTGTGCTTTCTGGAAGTCAATTTTAAGAGTCTGTGTCTTTCCGTGCCACCTTGCTCAGTCGGCCCTGATCTTTTAATCTACACTTGCTGATCTTGACTCTCTAAATCATTTTTTAGTCATTTCCTTTATGTCCTTTTTCTGCTTTCAAGGCACAAGCAACTTTATAGATATAATATCTGAGATTTATGTATATCACTCAACTTCAGTAACTAAGCACTTCTTGATTTTATAGCATGGCATTCATTTACCTAGTTATTATTGAGCATCTTCTGTGATTTAAGCTCAGCGTGAGGTGTCAGAATACAGTGGTGAAACAAAGTTACATTAGCCCTGGCTTCATAGGGAGAAATAGACATTTATCAAATAATCATGCACGGGGCTGGAGCCATGGCTCGGTGGTTGCGGTGCTTGCCTGGTATGTGCAGGTACCAGGGTTCGAATCCCAGCACCACGTACACAACGGGAGGTCAGAGCAATGAAGTCCACATGAAAAACTAAATAAAAACCAACTCTGTCTCTTACTCTCTCACTGTCCCTCTCTCTTAAAAAAAAAAAAAAACATGCAGTTGTACAACTGTGATTGAGTGAAGCAAAAGGAACGTCCCATGAAAGCACATGATAGGTCTATTTAACTGAAATAAGACAGGTGAAAAGCTAAGGATGTCCCTACATGTGCACAGGCTGTGTGACAGGAGGGAGCAAGATAATTTCAAGACAATGCGAGAAGGCGAAGCCTGGAGCTGCTGGAAAGCAGAGCTTGGGGACAGAGTGGAGGAGGAGGCAGGAGGCTGGAGAGGTGGGTGGGGCCACCTGAAGTCCTGGAAAGGATTTAGGTTTTTATCCTTTGAGTGGGGAGCCAGCGGGGGCTTAAGAACAGGGGAAGATGGTACTGTGACTTGAAAAGATCACCTGAGAGTTACATGGAAAGTGGAGCTTAGGCAAGACAATGAGGCACAGCAGTAATTCAGTAAATGTTGGTCATTGAACAGTGTGGGACTTACGGTTCCTGCTGCGACCTCTGCATCATGAAATCTTAGTTTTAAGCTGTATAATGTTTTCTTTTGAAGGGGTACTGGTGAATGATCCCAGGGGCACTTTACCACTGAACTACATTCCTAGTCCTTTTTATTTTTATTCTGAGACAGGGTCTTGCTAAATTGCTAAGGCCGTCCTTGAACTTGGGATCCTCCTGCCTCAGCCTCCCATGTTGCTGGATTACGGGTATTTGCCACCATGCCTGGCTCATCTGCAAAATATGGATCTTCAGCCTTATGTGACTTTTTCAATTTTTGGATCTAACTTAGAACAACAACAACATCAACAGATAACACTGAACATTAACCACGGGGCCGGGTGCTATTCTAAAGGCTTCATGTATGCTATCTTTCATTCCTACTATGAGACATTGAGGACAGTGTTTCCATTCCTATTTTGTGTAGGCTTAAGAGGCGTTAAAGACCTTACCTCTGAGAAATTGGTGGATCTAGTCAAGGTGCCCCTGGCTGAAGAGCCATCACCCTTAGCCACTCTGTTCTACAGCTCTAGTGTACCCGAGTTGTCAGTAACATTTCAATAACATTACTATGGAAAAGGAAGGTTCCTTTAGCCTTGAAAAATCGTATGACTTGGCTAATTGCCTCGCCATGCCTTCCAGAATCTTGGTCACAGCCCTTCATGGCATCGGGTCACTTGTTGGTCTCCCACGTGACCATGTTTTATTGTGTATCATGCAGCCTGGAGTTGTGTCTGAGCTGATTGTTGTGTTTTGATCGTTTCGACCACATGAACAATTATCTGGCTGGGTGTTCTTTCTTCTTTTACAGATGTCTATAATTCTACGAGGCTATAATGCTCATTAGCCCAAGTTTCAAATAGCATTCTGGCACTCAACTTCCCCCTGGGGACAGCATCACCAACAAGGAAGAACGAGCACCAACATTGGTGATCTGTAGCTGAAAAATGTTTGCCACCGTGGCAGGAGCCTGTGCTCTGCCATCTGTTGAACACTACTTGTTTATGTTTCCTCGTCTTCATTTTCTGTTCCCTAGGGTGACCTCTTCTTTAGAGGGTCTGCTGAAAATTGACTTGTAATGTGCTTGCCTAAATAGAAGAACCCAATAATAGATCATTGAGAATTTTACCTCATACCTTATAGGAGCTGTGTACATTTAATAAAATCAGTTTAGAATTTCAGAAAAATGGAAGCAACTGTCTACTGCTTAAGAAATGTTCAAAGGACTACTCATCTTTAACCACGCGTGACTGGCCCTGTACCCTTTGCAGAGCAAGTTTGGGAAGGTCATGCAGAAAGTGGGTGGATAGGGCAACCCTGGGCTTTTTTGTTTTGTTTTTGTTTTGGTGCTGGTGATTGAACACAGGGTTTTGCACACGCTAACGTACACACTCTACCACTGAGCTACACCTCCAGCCCAATCCTAGTTTTCAAAGCTGGAAGCACCCGGAACAGGATGCCTAGATGATCGTGGGAAGCTGCACGGGAAGCTAATTGGGGAGCCATACAGCCTGCAAACCTAAGGAACAGGGCGGAGCATTTCATTGGGCTGTTCAAAGGATTGTGTGGCTTGCCTCTTGACCAGACTTTGGTATTGTTGGAGGAAGCATTAAGAGGTAACTCTTCCCTGACCATTGAGAAAGGAGGCCTATTATCATGTTTTAAACCCTGAAAAAGTGTAGTGACATACAAACTAAGGCATTTGTAGAGATGTATTGGGAAGGGTGGGGGGGATAACGGTGGGTAATTGTGGGGGGGCTCTTGGGGGTAAATCTAATTTTCAGAATTTATATATATATTATATTATTTCATTAGAAGCTTGTTTGATTGTTCATCAAATAAATTTCTGAATAAAATAAAAAATATAAAAAATGTTAAAAAAAAGAGGTAACCCTTATTTGCTTGTATCCTCCTCCAGAAATTTTAAAGGGATCTATAGAGAGAGGAGGATGTAGTTTATGAATAAAATATTGCAAAATGGCTGTTATTACTGTTGTTCAAAGATGTGAGAAGGTTTTCCAATTACTGTTTAGGTAACAGTTCTAGGCAGGCAGAGGCAATTTGTACCCAACGTAAGCATGAACTAAGGTGCAGAAGGCGAATCCTGATCACCCACTGGCTTACCTTTCTTTATGTAGCTCCTACTATTATTATATTGCTCTCTTAGGACTATTTTTCTCTAAATTTTTGACTAGGCATAGGCAATTTTAGTCCAGCAATGCTTCTGAGGATGACAAAGCTATTCTTACCAATTTAAATTGATATCTTCAGGAGAAGAGATTTTTAAATGGGTTTATTGAGGTATGAGTGACATGTAAAATGCTGAACATGGTATATCCCCATGCAAATGCTACCACCATCAATGGACATTTCTGTCACCTCTGTTTCCTTCTGCCCCTGTTCTTGGTGGTGGTGGTGGTGGTGTGTGTGTGTGTGTGTGTGTGTGTGTGTGTGTGTGTGTGTGTTTGTATTAAGAACACACACGTCCTCTTAGAAAAATTTAAGTATTTAATACAGTAGTGGCAGCCGTAGGCACTGTGCTATACAGTAGATCTTCAGCATTATTCATCTCCTAGAACTGAAACTTTGTATTCTTTGAACACTGTCACCTATAGCCCCATTCCTGGTGTTCACTTTCTGTTGTCTGCTTATATAAGTTAGACTATTTTAGATTCTACATGTAAGGGAAATATGGTTATTTGTTTTTCTGTGTTTGGCTTATTTACTTAACACCTTCCAGATCCATCCTTGTAGTCAAAAATGGAGGGATTTCCCTCTTTTATTCTGGCTAAATAATATTCCATTATATATTTGTATGCACACACACACCACACACACACACAATTTTCTTATCCATTCATTTGTTGACAGATGCCTTGATTGATTCTTCTTCTTCTCCTTATCCTTCTTTTCTCATACTGGGGATTGAAACCAGCATTGCCTAACCACTGACTCACATCCCCAGCCTTTTTTTTTTTATTTTTTATTTTGAGATAGGGCCCAAGTTGCTTAGGGCCTCGCTAGATTGCTGACACTGGCTTTGAACTAGTGATCCTCCTGCTTCAGCTTCCCAAGTCACTGGGATAAGAGGTGTGGGATTCCATGCCTGTATGATTCTGTATCTTTGCTTTTGTGAACAATGCTGCACTCAACATAGGAGTGCAGGTATCTCCTTGAGATCTTCATTTAAATTCTTTAGGACAAATATCCAGGCTTTGTGTTACTGGATCTTTCGGTACTTTTATTTTGAATTTTTTGAGGAACCACCATACTATTTTTCACAGTAACTGTACCAATTTACATTTTTAAAAATAGTGCAGCTGGGTTCGCATTTCTCCACAATCTCTCCATCACTTTTCTCTTTATTATTATTTTTTCAAACAGTTACAATCCTAACAATGGTGTGGGGTGATCTCTGTGTCATCTCGACTTGCATTTTCCTAGTGGTTAGGGAAGAGGAGCATCTTTCCATAGGCTGTTGGCCATGTGTATGTTTTTTTCCATCAGGATCTGTCATAAACATTTCAGCGTTTATTCATATGCTGTTTCCCTTGCCCTTTGGTCATTCAATATTCATAACAGACTTCATATCCATCGAGGGAAGTTGGCTGTGTAGTCAGTCCTTTGTTTTTACCTATACAGTGGCTAATAAAGGACTTTCATTCTGTATTTTTTAAATGTCTATTTAGTTCTTTTGCCCTTTTTTATTCCCACTCTGGGGGCTTGAATCCAGGGTCTTGCACATATTAGACAAGTGGTTGGCCTCTGAGCTACACCCCCAACCCTCTTTGCCATTTTTTATGGTTGTATTTTGATTATTTTTATTTTTATTGGTGCAGTATAATTACACGTACTAGAGGGAGTCATTATGCCATATCTCTACGTGCACATAGCATAATTTGATGAGCCACATTCCCCAGCACACTGTTTCCCTCCACTCTTCTCTCCCCCTAATCTCTCTGCTCTGCTGGTCTCCCTCTGTTATTATCTTTTAAAATTATTATTTAATAATGAGGGCTGGCAAGGAGGTAGAGGGAAGAGTACACTTATACATTGTTGGCGAGACAGCAAATTAGTATAATCCCTATGGAAATTAGTATGGAGATTCCTCAAAGGTCTAGGACTGGAGCTACCATGAGACCCAGCTATTCCACTCCTTGGTGTTTATCCAAAAGAATTGATAAGGGCACATTATGGTGATATATGCATTCCAATGTTTAGAGCAGTACAATTCACAATCGCCAAATTATGGAACCTGCTTAGGTGTCCCTCAACAGACAAATGATAAAGAAAATGTGGTCTATACACACAAGGGAGTTTTACTTAGCCATAAAGAAGAATGGAATTATGTCCTTTGCTGGCAAGTAGACGGCACTGAAGCACATCGTGCTACGTGAAATAAGCCAGGCTTAGAAAAGTCAAGTGTAAAATGTTTGCCCATTTTTAATTGGATAATTATTATTTTCCTATTGAGTTGTAGGAGTTCCTTATCTATTACAGATATTACCCCCTTGTTAGATATGCTGTTTGTCAGCATTTTCTCCCATTCTGTAGGTTGCTTTTTTCACCATTTTGATTGCTTCCTTTGCTGAGTAGAAGTGTTTAGTTTGATGTGGTCCTTTCCGTGTAGTTTTGCTTTCATTGGGTGTTCTCTTGGTGTCATATGCAAGAAATCATTGCCAAGTCTAATCTCATAAGCGTTTCCCTGTTTCTTCTAAGAGTTTTTCAGTTTCAGGTCTTATTTTTAAGTCTTTTATCCATTTTGAGTTGAGAGAGACCTGGGGGGGGGGAGGTAGGGAGAGGGAGAGAGAGAGAGAGAAGGAGAGAGAGAGAAAGAAAAAGAGAGAGAGAGAGAGAAGGAAAGAGGGGGATAAAACATGCATCCAATTTCCTTTCTTTTCAAGTGGAAATCCCGTTTTCTCAATGCTATTTGTTCAAAGACTGTCCTTCTCCCACTGTGTATTCTGACTACTGTGGTGAAGATCAGCCGATCATATATGCCTGGGTTCATTTCTGGGGTGTATGTTCGGTTCCGTTGGTCTATATGTCTGTCTTTACATCAGTGCCTTACTGTTTTGATTACTGGAGCTTTGTGATATGCTTTGAAATCACAGAGTGGGATATCACAGTTTTATTCTTCTTTTTCAAGCTTACTTAAGTTATTTGGGGTCCCTTATGGTTCCATATGAATTTTGGGGTTAGTTCTTCTATTTCTGTAAAAAATATGGTTTAGTTTTTTGTGTAAGGGCTGCACTGAATCTGTAGATAGTTTTGGTTAGTATAGGCACTTAACATATTAAATCTTACAATCCATAAACATTGGATGTCTATTTTGTGTCACCAGAATATGTGAGGTGCAATGCTCACATACCTGAGAATGCTTATCAAGCAAGAAGGTAGGCCATGCACCTGATTTTCCTCCAGCTTCCGGGGACACTTCATCCGGGTCATCACAGAAGGATCTAGTCTATGTGTGTGGTGTTTTATAATAGAAACAACCACAGTTTGATAAAAAGAACTTTCCTCTCTCTGTGCTCACTGAGCCCTGTAGGTTCTGGCTGTGTGAAGGGAACTTGACTGAGTCACTTGAAGATATTCTCAAGTGTCCTATGATCCTTCTGCTCTCCCCCTGTGTTCCCTTGTGGTCATTTATTCTGGTTTCTAGGGAGCATAAGCAAACTTGACTCTCCAGCTCTTCAGCTCAAGCTGTATTTATTGTCTTAGATTGGCAATCAGTAGGAGGTCTTTTCTGTTTTCTTTAACTTAAAGGGGATTGAATTAATTTAGGGGTGAATAGTATAAAACACATGAGCCCTAAAGATTTTTGTAATTGGCATGAAATTCCAGCAGGTGGGCAGGAACAGTGCTTTTGCCTGGCATGGTGAGGACCCAGGTTCAAACCCCAGCACCACAAACGCAACTAAGTGTCGGAGAAACAAAGGCCAGATGAAAAAAGTAAATAAAAACTGATCCCCTTTCTCTTTCACTCTCTCCTAAAAAAAAAAAAAAAAAAAAAAAAAAAAAAAAAAGAAAAAAGAAAAAGAGAAGAAATTCTGGCAGATGCCAAATTTGGTCACATTATTATCTAGTATCTCTTCCTGTTGATTTATTAAAATTGGGTCTAAAATATATAAGAATCTTGTGCCAGATCACAGATCTTTCTGTTATGATAAATCTCTGGGCAGTAGAGGCTTGAAGGGCTCTTCCCTGTGGTCATTATCGCCCTGTGCCCCTTTGGCACAGTGGAAACCACCAACTCACAGCACCTCCAGGGCCCCTGATGGCCTGCTTCCTGTACCATCAGGCCCAGCAAACCCCTTCCCTGCTTTGCCCCCTTCTCACCCACAGTGGCCAGCAGCCCAGCAATTGAGCTTTATCAGAAGTGGTGGTAGGAAGAAGTCCAGAGCGATTTCCTGTTGGGAGTTTGCCATGTGGGACAGGGTATAGATAGCCCTGGGGCATGGTTTTTGGAATATCCAGGTGGCCTCTGACCTTATCCTTTGTCCTAACGAAAAACTTCCTGGCTCCTAGAATCGCGCATTCGTTGGAGTAACTGATCTAATTATTCCAAATCCTAAAGCGGGCAGATCACAGGCACGTTTCTGACCCTCGCCTCGCTTGGCTTCTTGCTTCCACCCCAGTCGCACACATGGTTCTATTTTGGCACCTGGGGGCCATCAGGAAAACCTGATAAACTTGAAAGGGTTGTTTCCCGATCCCTTCGAGAGGGAGAAACGTTTCCTGCCGGCTTTATCCACGGGATTTGAGAAAGCGAGAGTGCGCTCGCAGGCGCAAACAGGAAAGCCTGACATCACGGAGCGGCGCGGGGAGGAGTCTGCTCCTCGCTCGCTCGCGGCTCGCTGCGCTCCCTTTGTGGCCCGAGTCGCGCGCACCGGCGGCGGCGGGGACAGCGCGGCGCGTGCTGTGCGCGGCGGCCGCTCGGGACGGGCCCGGGCAGTTGGCGCCGCGGCGGCCTCGGAGCAGGGCGCATCATGCAGCGTACCGGAGAGAACTCTGAGAATGAAATTGCTTTGGCAAGCTAAAATGGTAACGCGAGCTCCCTGCCTTCCCCGAGGCTTCTCTGGTGGGAATCTTCTGCCGCTTTCTCTGGGCGTGTTTTGGACGCCCTCGCAGAGTCCGGAGCAATCCGAGCCCCTACTTGTGAGCTGCCGCTTTCTCTGCTTTGCATTCGTTCCTCCTCTCTGCGCGTCCTCTCCCTTTGAACAGGACCTATTTGCCCAGCCCTGGCCTCTGGTTTGGGACAGATGCGTGTCCGGAGAGGAGTACTTTGAAGGTGAAAGAACTGCTGGTCTGGGTGGACCGCGGAGCGCTCCTGCGTCCCAAGCAGCTCTTTAACACAAATCTAAGGTTTAGCTGGCGACGTGGAAATCCTGGGGGTCCCTGCAAAGATTTTAGCTCAAGCTGCATGATGATGTGTGGCTCTTTCTGCGCTTGCCAGACTATTTTACAGAAATAAAAACTTTCCACCCCCTGGTAACTTTTTGGGTTCCAAAACAATAAGAGGAGAAGAAGACATGCAAAGCATTTCACTTCCAAAGGGGTGAGGACTCTTGGCATTTTAAACACTTTGTGTCCTGAGTTTAAAACCTAGTTTGCTCAAATGATTGAGCCGCTTATAAAAGTACAAACTTTTTCTACAAACGAGTTATTTTTCCTTTTACTTAAGGGGGAAACCATAATGGGGACTAAACCACAGTTTCTTTATGAAGAGAGAGAATACTTTTAAAAAACTACTTAAGATATGCAAGCGAGTCTAGCAAAATAACTAAATGGAAAAGTCCTTGGATCCTGATACCACAGGAAAGGGAGAGGAGCCAAGAAAATCTCAGCGTTCCCCCTATCGCAGCGTGTCTTGTATTGCTCTGATTGTAATATTTATTTTGAACAGCCCATCTTGTGCCCAGAGTGCTGTTGTAAGCAGCAAAGCAGCTGGAATAGATTGTGGTTAGCAGAGAGGGAAAAAAAAACCCACTCTCTTTTTCTTTCTCTCTATCCCATCCCTGGCAGAGCTCGATTCAGGACTGGGGTGAAGAGGTAGAGGAAGGAGCTGTTTACCATGTCACCCTCAAAAGAGTCCAGATTCAACAGGCTGCCAATAAAGGAGCAAGATGGCTAGGGGTGAGTGAACTTTGGAATTCCAGTGACTGTTGTTCTGTGAATATCATTATTGTTTAGCAGAGGCAGCTTTCCCCCCTACTCCTTCAGACTTAAAAAGGAAGCTGCTGATGTCCAAGTGTTCCCTCTAGCTACACCGGTCTGTTTTTGTATTTGATGTTTTCGAAAGCATCTTCTCTAGGTTGGTCAGTAATTCAGAACCTGTTAGAAACATCTTGAAGTATTTGGCAGATAGTTCAGGGGTGGAGTGACGGGGCCAGAAAGCAGCACTGTTTCACGGGAGCCATAAGTAACGGGGCCCAGATGGCACCCGCTCTCCCTGCCCTTCACCTATTGATGCTGACAACTTCTGCCCTACTCCCAGAATACCCACAATGCTCAGGGCACAGACCATTCCAAGTCCACTTCCTATGAGGGGTGGCAGGTTTTCCACTTGACCTCCTTTCTGCAGCCTGGGAAGAGGCAGATTCGTGCTTAGTGCCCGTGACTTTTCCCGTAGAGGGTGAAGAGTGGCAGCCTTTGGAAGAACGCTGCTTCCATAAACAAGACTCTTTTCCACCGAAATTCTAAATATCAGATATGGTCATGCGCGTTCTTAGCCTAGTGGCTCTTTCAACTTGTTCCAAATCAAGGGTCTGTGGGCAATGGAAAGCCCTGGAACAGGACCACTACTTGGGCAAAAGTGGACCTGTCATTAGAGGAGTTCTGGATCTGGAGATGGAAGTCATCTTCAGAGAGTAGGGAGAGTAGGGAGAGGTGACACAGGAGCCTCAGGAGAGGAAAGAATGGAGGCTGAGCGGAGGGGTGGAGCATGTTTCTCTGCCTGCGTCCCATCGCACTGGGGCATTAAGGGGTTGCACTTCAGAGGAATGAAGATCGTGAACTTGCAACCCATCTTGACTGGCTTTGAGTCAGAACCTTTGGAGCAGCAAAGCTGGAGTGTGAAGGGGACAAGAGGCACAGCTGCCCAGGACCTTCCCTGGCTGCTGCAGCCCAGGCCTCTCCTGATGCTGACTTGAGCTGAGCTACCACCCACTAGGGCAGAGAACTCAGAGACTTGGCAGGTGTGGTTGGGACAGACAGGAAGCTTTCCAGTGGAAGTGAGAGATCTTGACTTACCCATCAGGCACCTTACTCGGGAGACGATTTTAAAGCTAATTATGTGCATCCTCAGCTGATCTGATAGGAGAAGCAGAACGGTCATTACTTTGTTTTTGGTGGTTGTGTGTTTGTATTTTTTTTTAATGTGGTGGTGATGTGGTTAGGCCTGGCTGGTTATTTTGGAATGATTCACAAGTTCTGAACCAGTTGCCTTCAAAAGGGTCATTACATTTTCTGGTATTGTGTTGTGCCCCTCTTTCTAATGAGGCGGACATGGCTTGGGTATCAGCTTTAGTTCTTAGCTAAATCTAATAGCAGTGAGTGTCATGGGGTCCACTCTGTAGGTCCCCCACGCAGACTGTCATTTAGGTGTGTACAGTTATGTAGTCTTTTCACTGACTTTTCTGTTCACTGGACTCCACTTCTCTCTTATTCCCCTGCTGTCTTGGCATTCTCAAATTTATGGAGTTCAGAGGTGCCCCTGCCCCTGAGTTTAACAATAGATCTGAAAGATTGAGGAGGAGGATAATGTAAAGAGATTGGTTCTCCTTGACGGAGGACCACCCCCCCTTCAATCAAGTGTGACTTTCCTGCTATTGCCTCACTCAAGAGCCAGTTCTTAGATCTTACTGGTTTTCTTGTCTTAGGTGTCCTATGGGGAAGCTCTGTTTTTGTCCTTGAGAATTCCAGACTTAATTAAACGTGACTCAACCATTTCAGCCATGGCAATTACAAAGCCTTTCTTTTCAGGACAGAGCAGCTTCACCGAGTCTGTTTTCTAATACCCATAACCTTTTTAGAATTTTTAGTGATAGAGATTAAGGTGAGGTGAGGAAATTATTTAAGTAATAACCTTATTTTAGTAGGAAAATGAGGATGTGGGGTTAAGATTATCTGTTTTGTTTACACATTAAAAAAGAAAAAGCAACTCGTGCCCAGAGAGGTTAAATTACTCGCCAGGATCACATAGTGAGGGGTAGAGGATGGATTTGAACCCAGATGGTTAGCTGTTTGGTGTCAAGAACTGCCTGGAACCTTAGGGCAGTGGAAGAGAAGATTGTCTCAAAGAATCAAGGATGCTAACTGTGTACTTTCCCCTGAGGTGCACCTGGTGCAGGCTTGAGATGTGGACTTCTGTTCCTTTTATGCTTTGAATGATAACTTGAGCGAGAACCGAGAGGTGTTGTGAAGAGGCATGCCGTGTGGATGCCCTCTCCATCTCTGACGGGTGAAGCATAGTGTGCTGAAGATGTGGGTGAGCCCGTGAGCATCGGCGCAGCCTTGGTACTTGTCGGTAATGCCACTCAGCCTAGAAGGCGGGCACGATTGCCGTATTTTCTAAATCTAAGACCTCTAAACATGGTCAAGGTTCAGTTCTGGAAATTATAGCAAAATAATTAGATGTTGTCAGATATGGAGTATCTTATAGTCCAAAACATGTAGATCATTCCTTTTAAATTGGTTTCTTAAATTTTGTATTTAGTTCATCTTTTGAAGTAAAATAGAATATCTTTGGTTGTAAAAAACACCACCAAGTAGGTATCACAGGCCTGGCTTGTTCACACAGGTGCTGTAGATTGCCCATTGCCAGTGAGGTTATGTTGGCAACTTTGAAAAACCAAGTATTACTGAAATGCTGAACCACTTTTTCCTTTGCAGTAGCATCTCGGGCTGAGAAAACTTTACCCACCTATAGCTATTCTGAAAAAATGGCTCAGATATGTCTCAGAACCATACAATTCCCGAAGAAAGGGCATTTAAAAATCATTCCATCCAATCATTCTCTAAGCCTGTGGATAAGCAGTAACTTTTGGAACAGCAAATGTGTGTTAAAACTTGTGATTTGCCCTTGGTCCCAGCGCTGTGGTTGTACGTTGTCCGTGACATGTTGAAATGAGTTAAGAAAATATCCGTATTCTCTGCAAGCAGGAAATGTCCCATTTTAGGGAGAATGCTCTAAGGGACAGAAGAAAAGAATTCAGGGAAGAGGCTTTGGTGTCTTAGAATAGGACAAATTCAGAGTCCAGAAAAATGTGTTAAACCCAAGATAAGTTAAACATGGGGATATTGTTTCACAAGCAGGAGTGTCAGCGTGAGGTCAGCTCTGCAAGGCTGGTGGGGAGTGGACGGGTCAATGTATAGTCACATGGCTTTTTGCAGGTCTGTGCTTCTGTGGTCACGTGGTGCTTATGGGGCCCAGTGCCTCCTTCCCTGCGTCCAGTGTTTATCACACTGTGTCCCACATAGACTCTTGATAAATGCTGGGCTGAGTTGGAAACCTTGATAGTAGGAGGCCAGTCAAGATAGTAAAACAGGATAGAAGAAGAACACAGAATATAGAAAGAAAAGACACTGGGAATCTTGTATAAAACCTCTTGTCCGAGTGAACTGTGGCCAGTCCGTGGGTTCTGGGACTGCAGTGGTAAGGTGACCCTTTGTGGCATCTGGACTGAGAAACTGGCTCACTTGCATATGCGATATGGATCCGTGGTGCCTGGCGTTTTTGTGGCGTTGCTGCGCATGTTGCCTCTGTATGGTGCACAGTTCTTTGAATTCTCAGCTAACTGCCTCCCGGGAGCCCTCTCTGATCCTCCAGGTCTGGACAAGCCATCTTTTCTGTATGTTGCAGAGCATCCTGTGTTTCCAGTCATGCTGTCCCACTCTCTTGTGTGTGTCTGTCTGTAGGCATCCTCCGCTGGTCTGGAAAACTCGCAGCCATGGCAATTTTATTGTCAGACACTCCTGACGGTTGAATGAATGGATCCAGCGTCATCCTTCTTTGGGGGACTCGTATTATCTTGATAAATATGAATGTGGGCAGCTTCTCATTTAAAATAAAATCAGCGTGAACACGTTAGCTTATAAAGAGGAAGAGGGGGGCGTGGGAGCTAGAAAAATCAATCAGGCAGTGGTTATAACTGTCTTTTTTTTTTTTTTTAAGAGAGAGGGACCGTGAGAGAGATAGAGATAAAGAGAGAATCAGTTTTTATTTAGTTTTTCATGTGGTTTTCGTTGCTCCAAGACTCCATTGTATCCATGATGCTGGAGTTTGAACTTGCATACTCTTGCATGCCAGGCAAGCACCACAACCGCTGAGCCACCACTCCAGCCCAGTTACAGCTGTCTTAACATCTTTTCTGGAACAAAGAGGGCACAAACAAAGGTAGTGATTATTCATCTCTGGAGCTGGAGTGGTGGTTCAGATGTTGGAGCACTTGCCTGGCATGTTCAAGGACCCGGGTTCGAACCCTAACACCACATACACAACTAAGTGTCAGAGAAGTGAAAAGCTAAATAAAATTTATGCTCTCTTCTTCTCTCTGTCTTAAAAAACAAATAACAAACAAACAAAAAATACTTCCCCACTGCCTTTTAAAACCAGGAGGCCCCATTCTACTTGTTTTATTACTGAACGTTGGAGAAATAAAGCAATGTATGAGTTAAAAAGTGTTGGCGAGTGCTACAGTTCTATGCAGTTGGAAGTGCAGGAGTGGGATTTTGGAATCAGAAGGAGCTAAGCCCTAGAGGAGCCCCTGGTTTACAGTTGGTCCTCCTTGTTTTCATCCAGGAGAACAGGCCCTCGGGTTACATAGTTCACGTCTGTTGGAATGTTTAATTTAGGCTTTAGAAAGTAAATTTCAAAATCTAGGAACCTCAGTAAATGAACCAACTGGTGTTTTTCATTTTGATCTTGGGAACATGTTTCTAAAAGGATTAATCCAATAATATGGTGGCCTGTTCCAATCAGGAAAATATAGTAAATTTGAACTGCCTGAGATATCATTCCTGTATCAATCTCTTTCACTGCTTTCAAAATCTGGTGGGATCTGTGTCGGAAATACAAGGCATGCGATTGGGAATGCCCATTTCAGCTCACGAGTCCCCAAGTGCCACGTGGAGTTTCAGGTGCGTGTCCCCCTAGCAAGCAGCAGCAGCGTTGACACTTAAGGTAATGTCCATACTTCATACATTCTGCTAAACTAATGTTACTAACATAGGTCATTCTCATTTCTATGAAATTCTAAAGAAAAGCCTTCTTGGAGTTATAGAGAAAAAGAGGCGGGATGTAAGATATTGTGCTTTTCTTCTTTAGTACTTAGTTGGGATTTGTTGCTGTTTTATTCCACTTATTTTAGTTCATTTTGTCCATGGCAAGCATCCCTCTAAATTTCCCCTTTCTACATGATCAGACTCTTATGGTGGCTCTTACTTGTGCCTGTCTTACACGTCTTATATTAAAATATGCAATTATACACTAAAGAACTAAAACATTTGAATTTCTACCATGACTTCCTTTTTGCAGGCGAACATCAATTTCTATAAACAAAGCAAGAACGGTATTGCTAGCGGGGGCTGATAATCAAAGTTGTTTCACTTCATCAGAATCTCAGCCAGCTCTGTGTCTGGGTTGCCATGGGTGTGGCTAGCTTCGCAGAGTTGATCTGGAGTTCTCCGGAGTTTCTGGCAGTTTCTGGGTCATTTGCAGTAAACACATCCAGTGGGAGCTCCCTCACTGCTGCTGCAGTCTTGGAAGATTCTGTCCTCTGCATTTCTCCCACTGCCCCTCCTTTATTCATCAAAAGCCTTCTGTATGCCCGGTGCTGGGTTAAATATTGAGAAGACAAAGTAAGATAAAACATGCCTTGCTCCGGAGGTGCTTATGGGTGAGGGAGACAGAAAGTTAAACTAATTCTAATTGTTTTTGTAAGTGTGGTCCTCACTCAAGGAGCCCACCAAAGGGCACTGGAGTCAGATGGGAGAGAGTGGAGGGTGGGGGGAGTGTCTCGGATAGTTGCACAGGAGAGAGGGCCCTTCAGTGTGGAGGTGATGAATGAGTAGGAGTTAAAAGAGAGAATGTGAGGCCCTGGGGGAGGCATTCTAGACTGGAGGCCTGAGGTGAGTCTCCTGGGTGAGCTCAGCCCAGAGATGAGGGAAGTGTGCATGGTGGGAAGGTGACAGGAAAGGGGCCAGAGAGAAGGCATGAGCCACTTTCTGAGAGCTGTGGCTCTCAGCTGTGGGACCGCTAGCAGTGGACTTCAATTTGTCCTGAATACTGGGGCAGCTGGTGAAGGGTTGGCAGAGCCACGCAGCCAGGTTTGCGTTGCAGGGTGGAGGCTGACAGCTGAAGGCTGCGTGCTGTGGAGGGGAGCAGGGCTGCAGCAAGGGGTTCGAGGAGGAGGCTTAGTGGTAACGAGGTAAAGAAGGGGACGGGGCCTGAAGGGAAACTGAGGCCGCAGAATGAAGAGCGAGGGGGGTGGGGTGGAGTGCAAGTGTCAGGCAGAGGGTGGTGGGTGAGAAGGGCGCTTTGCAGGCCTGGCTCTCAGGCACCTGGTTTCCACGAGGAGGTCGGCAGAAGCTTCCTGCGGTCAGTGCCACCCTCTTCTCTTCGGGCCAGATGTACTGGGGACTTCACACCAGCGTTCCTCGGTGTAGGACACTAACAGATGCATCCTTTCCCATGAGAAGGCCCTGCAGAAAAGCCAGACCCCAGGGTGTGCGAATGTCGTCTGGCTTAGGCTCAGCAGGAGCAAGCGGAAAGCACGCTGGCTTCTCAGATTCCAGGCAACTCCGTGGAGCTGGTGCCTCCTTGTCTTTTCCAGTCTTCTGTTTTTCTACAAACTAAACAAATTGAATCTGTAGGCCAGGAGAGAGAATAAATATGGAATCCGCAGACCTACGATTACAGAGTTGTGTTTTAGACAACAGCATTTAAACTCATAATTGCGTTGTCAGGGACTCAAGAAATTCTATGGTTAGGTGTGGCAGGCTTCTTTTCTCCTCCCCCTCTCTGACACTGTGGATCCTGGCTGCTGGCATTACTGCTCCTGAGACTCTCTGATTGCTAGTTCTCTGCCTTGCATAAAAGGAAATTTTAGTAAGATCTGTTGCTTTTTTAGTTGAACGCTACCACATCTCAGTTGTCTCTCAAATGCACGTGCACTCGTACGGCCTATTAAAGTATTTTGTTGTTTAGGATTTGGTATAGTTTTTTTTTGTTTTGTTTTGTTTTGTTTAAGAGAGAAGGACAGAGACAGGCACAGAGAATCAATCTTTATTGAGTTTTTCGCATGGCTTTCGTTGCTCCAACACTTAGCTGTGTATGTGGGTGCTGGGATTTGAACCCGTGTACTTGCGCATGCCAGGCAAGCGCCGTAACCACTGAGCCACTGCTCCAGCCCCAGGATTTGGTATAGTTTTAATGTCACTGTTGGCCTCTTCTATATATTGAGCACACCTTGCTTGGTTTTCTTCATCTACCTAATCACTGTGATTGCCTCACTGACTTATCCTGAGAACTGCCCTTAGTTTAAAAAAGAATAAAAACAGGAAGAAAGGAAGGAAAAAAGGTAGAGGAAGGTTACAACGGGAGAGGAAACCTCGCATTTACCGATGCCTCTTTGCTGCTGTGGCTGTAGCGCCGAACTGGTTCCTCAAAGCCGCCTTCTCCAGTGGTGTGTGGGGACTAGGTGTTGGTCCTAGGTGATTTTTTTAGCTCTCGGATGCACCACCTGTGTTTCCTGGAGTTTAATCGCCTGTGCGCTCTGTGGCACATTCGTCTGGATTCATGTCAGCACAGTTAATCTTATCCCGTGTAAGCGCCTCCATGTCTGCTCTTTTCTGCAAAGTATCGGACAATTCAACTTTTCCGCTTTTCCTTTGTTTCCTCTTGATTTAAATACTCTTTTTCATTTTTGGTAAACGTGAAACCGAGGCTGAATCCTTCCAGTTGCACCTTTCCCAAGATCATCAGAAGGCCCTGGCCTGTCTGTTAAAGGTGGGTGTCTCTGGTCAGTTGTATCAACTGTGTTCTCTGCAACCTCCTGCTAGTAACTTCCTAGTTATGTGCCATCCTCACGCCCAGAACTTCTGTAACTGTTGGTGATGAAGTTAGACTCTGTGGACGACTTTTATCTAGTAAAAACATGGGATATAGGTGAAAACAGCTGAAACTGGATTAGACATTGGCTGGAAATAAAATGCTTTACAGTCGTGCCTTTTTCTAGTTAAAACTGCAACACTTGAAATTGTTTATTGAGATAACTGCTACTCCTCAATAACAAGCTCAGGAAACGGAAGTATTTGGTTAGTTTGTGAAGCACTGGGAAAAGATTTGCCACTTCTGCCTGAAGGTTGACTCCTTCTGACGACACGATGCAGTAAACAAATGACTGAGTGTTCACAGGATCAGCACCATCGAGGCCTGGCTGAACGGTAGTACGTGGTCTTTCTCTTCTGCTGGGGACTTCACAGGAGCTGGCACCTCCTTTTCAGGGGTGTTGCCAGCAGGGGCCTGATGAAGGGAGTGTGCTAGAGCTCAGGTCAAGAGCCTGCTCTGGAGCCAGACATGCCTGAATTCAGACCTCGCCTGTGCCACCCGTGAGCTAGGAGGGCTGGAGCTGTGGGATTGCTCACCTGTGGAGTGGGGATACTTCCAGAGCCTTCCTGATGGAATTGCCCCAAGGCTTACCTGCGCTGTCTGAGTAGGTGCTTGGCGTGGTGCCGAGGCCATGCGAGACTCACTCACTGAGTGGTGGGGCTCTAGGCAGCACCCGCTGCCACGCCCTCGTGGGAACCCCGCCATGGAACTTTGTAGAGCCCTGGGTAGCTTTCGTACATGCACCTCCTGAAGGTTGGGGTCAGTTTGCGTGACTAAGAAACTGTATTAGCACGGACTTCAGATCTGTTCCTGGAGTGGTTTTCTCATTGTCCACATCTGGGAGGAAGGACTGACTGGGATGGGGCCAGAAGAAAGCAAGATTATTAAACTTACTATGTTTGTTGCTGTGTGCAACGTGTTGTGTATTCTCTGTCTGGCTGGCTACACAGTGAAAGATGGAATTATTTCCTGGGATCCAGTATTTGCATTTTTTAAGGGGGAGAAAGAATCAATTTTATTTATTTTTTCATCTGGCCTTTGTTTCTCTGACACATAGATGTTTACGTGGTGCTGGGGTTTGAACCTGGGTCCTTGCGCATGCCAGGCAAGTGCTCCAACTGCAGAGCCATGGCTCCAGCCCAGTATTTTTTCATTTTGAATTCCTTCAGGTTTTCCAGAATTAATTTGTTAGTGTTCTTTTTTCTTTTTTTTAATACTTAAAAAAACCTTACTATTTAACAGCGGACCATACATATTCTGTATTCTGTATTTGTTATTTTTGCTGGAAAACTGAGAGGGTAGGGAACATTTTTTTTAAACCTGTTTACTAAGCATTATGCCAGTCTTGGGCAAACGTTAGGATGTTAATAAACTGTGCTTGCATCGTAAATTTCAAGTCCTAGATTACACTGCTTGAGATAAAATAAAGATAAAATTTCTTAGTGCACCACCTGTTCATTAGCTAATACAGCATTTGAGCCCCAAACCAGGAATGAGCCGAGTGGCTTCTGAGGTTGTGAGGTTCAGAATGATTTCGATATCCTACATTTCCTTATCAGTGAAATGGGGACAGCTTTTCCCGCTGCCTGTGGGTTTTGGAGGATCGCAGGAATTAATGTATATGACAGTGCTTTTTAACATATGAATTGTTAGACAGACATAAGGGTAATCGTTATTTAGCCTAAAAGTCTTTCCTTTCTTCCTCCTCAGCACCTAAGTGCATGGTGAGTGTGTGGTTCTGTTTGTTGGTCCCGCCTCTCCCTCATTCTGGAGGGAATATTCTGTATTCTTTTCTTCTCACTTGCTGTTTATCTAATGGTATCTCCACGTTCCACAAGGAGCAGTGCTTCTTCTGTCCCCATGGGGCTGACCGCTGGCATTTAGGTGCATTGAGAACTCACACAGCTGGGCCTCTGTATAAATTGGTCATGAAAAAAAAATTAACTCATTTGCACAGGATCCTAAAGACAATTTTTGTCAGTATCTTACGTGTGAAGACTTTCTATTCTCTCTTCGGTTCTCCACTTCTTTCTGGTACTTTTAATTGTTGCAGAGAGTGGTGAATTGAATGCACCAAAGAACGGAAAGTGCTTCCAACCTTGCACATCCACTGGAAAATCCGCGCTTGGTTTGGGGCCAAATCCCCAACGTGGGACTTGAACTCATGACCTAATGCCAGAGGCAAGAATGTCACCAACTGCCCTGAACTGACCCTCACAAGAAGTGGCGCTGTGAATCGCTTCCTTTGAGTAGTCCCGTTGCTGCTCTCTGGCTCTGCTTCTCTCCTCCAGCCTTTCCTGCAAGCTCCCTTGCCTCCCTGTCGGAGCACAGATCTGAAGAGCTGCTTTTCTCTCTCTCTTTCCATTTGCTTGTTGCAGATGCTTCCTTCTTGCTTTCCGTCGTCCCTCCTGTGTAAATTCCTTTTTTTTTTCTTGTTCTTGTTCCTTCCTGTCCTTCTGGATTAAAAATAGTGTTCAGGGTCTTTAGGTTGCTTGGCTGTGAATCTGACCTTTTTTCTATTCAAAAGGGGCTCCCTTGAGCATCTTACGATCCTTTCCTGTTCTCTCAAGATTCTTGGGCCCCACGTCTGTTACCTGTTAGTTTGTGCCTGTTCCTAGCTGACTTGCGGAGCTAACTGACCCTTGTGCCCAAGGCTGACACTGAAAATTAAGGCTATTATTGGAAAGTGCTTAACAAGTGATATGCTACTTTAAACGTCACAAGCACCGAATTCTCTCTCCTCTGCTGACTCTGTGTGTGGTGCTAAAGAAAGACTCTTTTCCTCCGCCCCGGGACACATGCATGACACTCATCTTTGTGCAGAAGGATGCCATTGATCAGCTGGGCCTCAGGTCCAGCTTTCGGACAACGGGCTGCTAAGGCTCCTGGAGGAAGCTGCTGCTCGTTTGCTCCCACAAAAGTGTTTCCCGGAGCTGACGTGGATTCAGGTGTTTCTTCATGAACCTTCTTTGCTTACAGTTGGAGGATTGTTATATTCTTTACAAAAGCGACTTTAGCCAGTGTCCATCTAGACGATGCACAGATGAGCGTCTGCTCAAGGGCGAAGGCTTGTGAGACTGCAGATGATGGCGCCGAAAAGAGCTGATGGCAGCAACTCTGGCTTCAGCCCCAGCCCTCACCACCTGTGCTGAGTCGCAGCGCCGGGCTGGTGTCTCTCTTCTCAGCGGCAGAGGACGATTCAGAGGCTCCCGTTCGTCTGGCACTCTGCTCTCTGTGTGGTTAGGCCTCCATGGAAAGAACTGGTCCATTCTTAGTGGAGAATCAAGTTGCAGATTTCCTCATCCAGAGTGAGGATGGCCTTCCGGGGTCACTGCTTATGCCATTGTGTCTGCTGCTCTGCTTTTATTTTAGCAGGCTGGCTGGTCCCCTTTCGGGTGTCAGCTCCTCTCTCCTACTTCCCTGACCTTTCTTCTGGATCAATTATCCTTTTATCTGGGTTTCCTCAACACCATACCCCAAAGCTCTATGACAATCCCCATCACCCTATTAACTATCTTAAAAATATTGCTCTTTACCCTATTCATTTGATTGTCTTGAGGGAAAAGCCATATTTAAATTATTTCCACATTCCTAAAACCTGGGACAGTGTCTGGGACTTTGTCAATACTCAGTAACATTTTTTTTTCTATTTTTGGACCAGGAATTGAACCTAGGGGTGCTCAACCACTGAGCCACATCCCCAGCCCTTTTTGATTTTTATTTTGAGACAGGGTCTAACTGAGTTGCTTAGGGCCTGGCTAAGTTGCTGAGGCTGGCTTTGAATTTACAATCCTCCTGCCTCAGCCTCCTGAGTTGGGATTACAGATATGCACCACTGCATCCAGCTAGAATATGTGTCTCTAATGACAGTTCTTTAAAATATTGTCTTTGGTAATGTATACATCTCAATTTTTGAAACACCGAATAAATAAATTTAACTTATGTCATATACTTCAACTAGTGGCACCACAAAAAATAAAGAAAGAAAGAAAATGACGTTTGTTTCATCTTATCATCATCATTTGACCTACACATTTCTTGATCTTAGGAGAAGTAGCCTGGCCATGATGGTAACCTTCATAGATGGGTGACGTGGAGTTTAATCTGCAAACTTCTTAGGGATGTGGAGGTTTGAGTCGTAGGTCAAGGACAGACCTCTAGGAACCCCATTTCTGCTTTGATATCCAAAGTTATCATACTTAGGGTTTTCACGCGTCTTCTATCTGAGACCTATAATTTGTTTCCATTTCTCATGAACTCGGTATCCCGTCAGTCAGGCTTTGCTTGGCTTAAACACGTTTGTGAGATCTGAGCCCCTCCGTGCCCATCACAATGAAGCTTCTGATTCTGAGACATAAGTCGCAGGCTTGTCGTGGGCTTTAAGTTTCTCAAAGCAACTTTAAATTGGATGACATGAATTATGTACTATTGTCTGTATTCTCAGTTTTTGTTAACAAATCTCAGCTCCTTTGCTCTCTTGCCCTCTCATTTGCTTCTATTCTGTGATCTTAAATGTTTGTCTCTTCCATTTCTACCTCAGGTTAAGGTAAAGCCTAAGTCACAGGTTTTCAGGCTTCCGTTTTGAGGTGCTTTCGTTGGGACTGTCTCAGCTGTCACTGGCGCCATCCAAACCAAGGGTCCGACTGCCTCTGACCCTGCCTGCATGAGCCCTCACCATTGTCTTTGCACGGGTATCCAGTGGCATACTTTGGAAGAGAAGGAAGAACTTTTAAAGCAGCGTTATTCTTAAAAGAGGGATGCAGCCAGCTTGCCCCTCTGTGTGCGCGAAAGGGGAGTTCATAATCCTGCCATGGCAACAGACTTCCTTTCACTTTTGCATTTTATCTCCAGTGTTTGTTCACAAGCACTCACTTTAACATAGCTGCAGGCTTGCTCTCTGTTCAGTTCTTGTAATCAGCAGATAATATTTTTCAGAACAATTTCTGTAAAAGTTTCTTTCTCGTATCAATTGTTTGTGAGATTTGTTCTATTTCTAATGTCACAGACAAAAAAAAAAGGCATTTGGACTTTGTGTCAGAGGAGTTCCAAGATGATAATGCCTGTTACTGGTTTACAAGCCTCATTTCTGCGCTTTTTCCTGGTGAAATTTCCCATCCTTATCGGGACTGCGAGGCTGCTTGAGGAGTTGAGAGTCCACTGTGAGGGAAGGCCATGTGACTCTGTGTGTGGGAGTGGCTGGGGCCCTTTCCTTGGCTTCCAGGCAGCACGGGGGTCCAGCAGCTCTGGGGCGGTGGGGCCAGAATGCTCTTGGGCTGCTTGGTCAGTATGGAGGCTCCTGGCCACTCGGACCTGGGGAGCACTTGGAATGTGGCTCATCAGAAGTGACACATCTGCCCATGTACAAACACACTCTAGATTTCAAAGACTGAGTGTGAAAAAAAGAATATAAAATATCTCAGTGATTTCCTAAGAGTGATTATATGTTGAAAATGATGATATTCTGGAAATAATAGGTCAAATAAAATACGCTGCTAAAATTAATAGTACCTGTTTGTTTTTGCTGTTCTTAATGTGGGAACTATCACGTTTGAAATGATCTGTGACTGGCGTTATATTTCTCTTGGACAGTATTGCTGTTGGGTCTTTTAAAAAAAAAGTAAGTTGTCATTTATCAGTGGGTTCTGAAATTAATTTAGTGAGTTAAAAGATCAGTACTTTAAAATTAGAACAGAATCGAAGATGTCAGAATGGCAGTATTGGGAAACTTTGTTTTAAACATACACGTGTGGACTGAGTACCACATAAAGTGTGTTTTTTTTTTTTAATTATGAATCATGGTTGAAAAGCTTAAAAGTCAGCATTCTGGGTGGTGTGGTATAATCTGAAGCATTACCCGGAGGCCTGGTCTGCTCCGTAAGAGGTCAGGAACCTCATGTACAGGTGCCAGGAACATCATGTGGATTTTAGGTCTGGTGGGTGGAAGCTCTCTGGAACCCCCCAACTAACCCAGACCCTGCACAAAAGAAACCTGGACATCGTGATCCTCAGCAGCAGCTCCTCAGGAGGCTTCCGGAGCGAAGGGTGGATTAAGGGTGGCTCAGTGCTGTCTGCTGAAGGCTGGACCTCTGTGCTCAACCCTCAGGTGCCCCTGGAGTCTGGGAGTGACTTCTGTGGGGTTGCTTGCTTCTTGGAGACTTCTTCAATATGGTCTGAAGGGTGGTGGTGCTTTCTAAGAAGCAAGGTGGTTTCCTAGTGACCTGGGAACCAAACTGGATTGAATAGGGTTTCTTGTGACCTGCAGTTCCTCCCCACCACACTGGCTGCTTGAAGTCAGAAGAGGCTGTATTCTAATCCAAGATCATGTCTTCTTTCTGCCTGACAGAAAATGTGTCTTACAGTACACAAGATGCAGGGGCAGTCACCAGGGATATGCATTTGGTGGGGTTCTAAATAAAGGCCTCTTAAAGCCACAGAGAGGAGGGGAGAAAAAGGCTTCAAAAATGAAGTTTATAGAGTTACATGGCCTTGTATTTATTCTGACAGTTGTAAAAATTCTTTTGGGCTGACCCATTTTTCCTTTCTTAATTAAAAAAAAAATTCTGGCAGGCAGGAGGAAGAAATGTAAACCATGTGACTAATGCTTCAGCGTTCTCTTCTGGAGCCAGATACTTTAAAATTATATCTTAGACATGCTCGATTTTTTAAAAAACAATTGCCCACCAAAGCCACCAAACATTTGTTTCTCAAACTTGCAGACTTAGATGGCCTTCGTTTTCAGGAAAAGAATCCCAAAGCATAACATTTAGAAGTTATTGAATGAGAATCTGTGGAGATTTTGCCTGGTGAATTCGATTTCCCCAGGACTTGACTGAGAGCCAGGCAGCTTCTTGCCTCTACTTTGAGTATTTCCAGTCCTGTTGGTAGCCACCCAGAATTTTCGAGAGTGTTAGACTAAATCATCTTCAAGGTCCTTTGCAGATGAAAAGTCCTATGTATGACTCCAGTGACAGATGGAATTGGCTATCAGGAACCATGTTTATGTCAACCCCTCCTGTCACTGCTGGTCACAAATGGTTCATTTGTTCATTCACTTGTTCGCTCAGATCTGAGCCGTGTTATGTGCCAAATGTTGTTCTTGGGCTTTGTAGGAAAATCACAGAATTTTAGAGCACTTATCATGGTGATGCAAGGACTTCCAGAGTGGATGGAGTTCCAAGGATCCTTTCTGTGTGATTTCTTCTGTGTCACCTTTGCCAATGCCACACTTGAGCTAAATGGGCTACTTTCCTGTCTTTGGGTCTTTTCTTTTTCCCTGATGAAAATGTCTAAAATGTCCTCCTCCCTCTAAATCTCCTTCTGCTTAAATACCACCCTTCACTCAGTTCCGGCTCTCTTGCTCCTTCCTCCACGAATCCTCTCTGCTTTCCCAAGAGGCAGTAATGGTCTGTCTCTGCACTCCAGAGCACTTTGTGTTTCTCTTGTAACAACACATGTAATCTTCCGTTAGGCTGAACTGTATGAAATCACCATTTTTGTAAATTTTAAATGGTTAAACAGTGGTGATTTTATTCAGTTCTATCTAATATTTGCTGTGTTCTACATGAACTTAAAATAGGTCTTTCTGCAAATGCATGACATTCAGGATTTATATTCAGCAAAGAGTTTGTGGTCTTTCTTTAAAAATGTAAATTATTATTAGGTCTCACTAAATCTGTATTTGGAGTATTGATTTTTAAAAACTCTAAATATGGAAAATATTTATTTTTACTAAATTTAATTTCGTTAGTCATAGCTAACTTTTCCCAGTATTTTTCACAATCTATGATTCTGATTCAGCAAACCAATGTATCAGCCACAACTTTCAAGTTAGTTTAATAAACTTCGGTGTTATATTGCTAAAGACATTCCCCATCCCCAGCAACATCCACGAGTTGCTTTACCGCTTTACCGCTCTCCGCTTTCCTTGACTGTCTCATCTGAATTCAGATCTAACCAACGGCAGTTATTCAACACATGGAGTTCCATTGTGTTTCTAATGATCTAAGGCGGGAGTTGGTGGGATGGTTTTTTGGTCTATGAACATCACGTATGTAGAATTTCATCCTACCCATTTAGGATCAGAAAAGGATAGAAAGTTAGTTTGATATGATCTTGTTTTTCTCAGTGATTCCATGTCAGCTCCTAGTTACCATTGCTTACAAACAGTTGGCAGGGGTACCAGTCCCTCATTTCCAGTCTACCATCCACCTTAATTCCTGTCCAAAAATTGGTTCATGTTCTTGTCACCACCATTATCCATGTCTTTGATTCTGTGCTTCTGTGAAAGTTCCATTCAGTGTTATGGTCACATCTGCGGGTCTTTTCCATGCCCTGTCCAGTTGTCTGTCTGTCTGTGGAGACCTGGGTTCACTTGTGCTTTTTTCTAGCATCACTTCGCTGACCACTGTGCTGGCCCTACCCTTTCCAGTTCAAAGATCATTTTTCTTGATAGGGAAGATGGAGCTAAGAGGGGTGAAGTAGTTCTGCTTTCTCTCCATTATCAGTTAACATTACCCAGCCAATCAATAGTGGACCACACCCTTCCTTATTCTTGCTCCTTGAATAGCTGGAAAAGGTCATTTTATTTGATCTTCACCTTTTCCACAAGACTCAGTTGACTATGATGATTTGCTTTCATGTTACTGTGTTTTAGATATGGACTACCCCACCCAGTGTACATACAGCCTTAATAATGGGACCTTATTTCTATCTCTTACAATTTGGAAAACCTGTACAATACTGTATTAGTCCACTTTCATTATGATAATGAAATACATGAGGCAGGCTAAGTTTTTAAAGAAAGTATTTTTATTTACTCACAGTTTTTTTCCCTCAGAATTAAATGATTGCATAAGTATTGTTTTTTCCCCAGAATTAAATAATTGCATTTAATTCAGGGAGGTAAAGAGTATGCTACATTATTGATTGTCTCCCTAGATCCCTCCCTGTCCTCTCTCCCACTCCCTTCCCTGCTGCCTCCCCCCAACATATCTATGGTTCCCCTAGATTAAGTGCTGCTACGCTTTTGATTGGTCGAACACATGAGTTTGACTAGCTGTCACCCAATCCTAGGTTTAGCTCCAGCCTCGACAAATGAGGGAAAACATCCAACCCTTGACTCTCTGGGTTTGGCTAACTTCACTCAGCACGATTTCTTCCATTGCCATCCATTTGCCTTCAAAGGCTGCAATATCATTGTTTCTAATTGCTGAGTAGAACTCCATTGTATATATATATATATATATATATATATACCACAGTTTTTGGATCAATTCATCCAATTAACGGCATC
>PVKS010012062.1:0-54853 GCA_004027875.1 Aplodontia rufa | reverse complement strand
CTTGTGTATTTCAGATTAGGGATGTATTTATTTATTAATTTAATCCTTCAAATCTTCCCATACCATGAAAAAGACTTAATTCCCCTCCAAGGCAAAGGGTTGATAAAGAAAAAAAGAAAGAAAAAAAGAAAAGTCTCCATTTTAAAGCAACGAGGGATCATATGACTGTGACCTTGACATGTAAAGGGGGAGGGGGAGGCAGATTTGGGCAAACCCGGAGACCTCTCTACATCTGGGACCTTCTAGGCCCTCCCTAAGAACAGCAACAAGAAGAGGGATTTATTTTCAAAGGTTACCATTAGCAGTTCATTCGCCAAAGTTGGGAATTTGGTATTTTTAAATTACGTGAAATTCATGATTTAATTATACTCCAAAAACAAATTAAGGACAGGCCTTCTACACAAATTGGAGGCAGCTAAATGCTCTTTTGTGCCTGCCGCCCTCGGGTTGTTAAAGAGGCTGCTGATGCATGAGAAGTAAGTGACTGATTTAACTCATTGGGATGCAGGAAGCGACCTGCCCTCTTTTGAGAGAGAGAGAGAGAGAGAGAGAGAGAGAGGAGAGAGACTGAAACTTAGAGCTAGTGAAGAGAGAGAGGGAGGGGAGAGGAGAGGAGGGAGAGAGAGAGAGAGAGAGAGAGAGAGAGACGCTGAGGGAGGGAGGGAACCAAACCCCTGCTCTACTGCATTGAAAGCTTCTGAATTTCAACCAGAAAGTAGAAGGAGCCCCAAACGGCATCGAGCTTCTTTCCTTGGGCTGCGTGTGCAGAGCGTAGACAATGAAAATCTCCATCCCCTCCCCCATCCCTGCTAGACTACAAGATTTTTGTTTTCGGTCCTTCTCAACGATGGAAGATGTGTAAAATTAAATATAAAAAGATGTATAGACATTTTTGAAAAACAAACCATGCATGCTGACACGCGGATTACTCAAACGCGCACCGGCCGTAAGTACAATATTTTCCAGCATAATTTGGGCTCTGCGTCGCCTGGTGGGCTGGGAGTGTTCGCTTTGTGAGTCGGGTCGGCGCTGGTGTTTTGCTGTTTTTATTCACAGGGACTTCCTCGAAGCTTGCACAGTTCGCACGTGAGCAGAAGTGTTTCGCCCATCGTGGGCGTGCAAAACCGGGTAGTGCCTGCCTAGGATGCGGTGACTTGGAGCGGCGGGTGTGTGTGGGGTGGGGGTCGTCAGGCGGCACTGAATCGTGGGGTTCCCGCGTAGTAAGCATCTTTGAGAGTCTGCGGCTTGGCTCTGGGCTGTAAGGTTGGCTCCCGGTACTGGACGGAAATCAGGTCACTGAGATGCCTCAGCTCCTGAGCTATCCGGCGCGCGCACGGGAAACTGGCTGGAGTGGGGAGTGGAAATCTCCGGAGCGGGGAGGGGATCCGAGCCCTCCCTGACCTAGAAAGGAGCCCTAGGCAATCTCCAGCTAGGTCCCTTGGTTTTAGGGACTTACTCTTGCCGGGGTCAGTTTGCTCCCTAGCATCGCAGTGTCCTTTATCTGCATTTCAAATAGAGGATCTCCTCGTGACGAGTATACTGAGAGTGGAAGAGAGAATGTGTGTGTTAGTGAATGCCCAGGCGGTAGAAACGGTGGTTCGAGAAAGGTATTTTTTAGCTTCTTAAAAATGTGCAAGAATTCCGCGGGCCCACGCTTTCTTTGTGTGGCGGGCAGCGCCAAACGCTTTGTGCTTCACAAGGAGAAAATGGCGAGCCTATTGTGTTTAGGCCATTTTCTTCCGGTACAAGGATTTCCCAAGTTCTAAATACTTTTTTGGAAAGTAGCCTTCTTGTGCCCAGAAAAGTGTAAATCACTAAGGCTTGGCCCGATGGCCCAATGTGGGTGCTCATCTCCGTTTAAAACCAAGAGCCTGTTTTCTTGCTGTTGGGGTTCCTCTATCAGAACAAAAATTTGTGCAGATTGGTGCTGTCCAAAAATCCTCAGTAGGTAGCTCTTGGACGTTCAGAATATAGGTGTCTGCTTATATGTGTTTGTAAATACATGCCTCCTTGTCCTGATAATCTGAAGGGGAAAATAAAAAAGGGAAAAACCATAAAATATTTGGAGGGAGAAGTGTTTAAAATGTTTTGTTTTGTTTCCTTTCTCCTTTTAACCCCTCCTGAAAACCCCAGGAGAGGTTAAACCTTTTTTAAACTAAAGATCTTACATGATTTAAAAATAGAAGAATTATTAAGTGGTCTTAGCTGCTACAGCATATGCCTTCCTTGCTTTGCTGGAAAAGTATGGAGTGTTAGACCAGATATTGAGTTCTATGCTCTCAGTGTGCTTGTGGGGGAGGGAGAGAGAGGAGAGAGAGCACGATTTCTATATTGCATATAGAGATATATATACATATATATATACATATCCATAATGGAGATTGAAGATAGGAAGATAGTTGAGACTCTTTTTTTCATGTATCATTTTTGTAAATTTTCTGCACTTATTAAACTGTACGTAACAGTGAACAAGAATGTCTATGTAAGAATATCTCTGTTACTTTTTGTAAAACAGAGAGGAAAAAAAGAGGAAGAATTGCAGGTTGACAAATATTATTCCTTATTTACTACAGTTCTTGGGACTCTTATTTGGGATAGTGATTTTGTCAGCTCAATATAATGAAATGCAAACTTTTCCCATCTGCTTCCTGTAATCCATTTGGTAGCAAATGCAGAAAAAAAAAAAACTGAAAACACTTTGTATGGGGAAGAGAACCTAAGGCCTATAGTCTTTTTCCTCTCTTGACATTATCTTAAAATGCTAAGGAGTCAGATCTGTGCAGAAGCATTGTGACTTCTATTTTTCAAAATCCACCACTGGCTTCTCCCTTCCTGTGGATCAAAACCATGGACAGCGAACTAATATTAAATCACTGAGCAGAAAGACACTAGTAAATTTTCAAAGAATAAAATGTAAGTTTACATTTGGGAGGCAAAAACACTCTATGATTTTTTAAAAGAAATTAGACCACTTCAAAACATGGCACTTTAAACTTATTCTACCAAGTTTCAAAAAAAATTATAATTTGTATGTATGTTCAGTTTTACCTTGTTTTAAAAAGTACAGGTTCTTTCCTCCATTAATATAAGATGAAGTCTGCATTTTGTTACTAGTGAATAATAAATTTAAATAAATCCATTTTAGATATAGGCTGATTCTTAGAAGGCCCTGAAGTAGAGTGGAAATTGAGAAATTTTACTATTTTAGACTGTTATTAACTGAATGACACTAGAGCAAATTAAATTGATTTTTATCAGTGACTGAATTTCTAAATGCATAGAATTGGAAAAATTAAATGCCACTTTGATAGACAGGGATAAAATGAATGGAGATATAATCCTGCTACTCCTTTTTTTTTTTCTCCTGGTTAGGCATTATAGTCCATAACTGACAGTGCTGTGTTGTGGACAAACATTCACTTTTTTCTGACAAAGTCACAGTTTTCATATGTATTGATTCAATTTGGGGCACAAGATTGACTCAGTATGGTTCTGTGTTAGATATCAATTTAGTTTGTTTTGTACATTGTTTAAATTGCCTTTATTCCTTTTCAGAAATGAAATTCATTTAAAATCATTTCATTTGTGGATTACATAACACATTCAAAATTGAAATTTATATTTCCAGTTTCATGTTTATTTTGGCTTATTTCATAACCTGACTTCAATGTGAACTGTAAAGGTCTGAAAATCATAGGAAATAAAAATAATACACAGAATAGAGAAACTAAAATAGTTTGTTCTAGATTTAAACTTAGAGGCCATATAATTTTAAAGTGTTTCTGTTTAAAAAGAAAGTAATTATTGATTTTTATCCATCATACTTGGCTGTAGAATGAAACTGCAGTTATCTGAATGTTTAGGTTTCTAAACTTAAATGCTAGGGCTAGACATGTTTTATACACACACACACACACACACACACACACACACACACACACTTTTAAAAAAATGTCTTCAAAGTACTTGAAAAGAATATGCAATGACATTTTAAACTGTCCTTATCAGGACCATGGTGAGGTCCCGGTGGTTCACTGAATGGTGGGTGACCCAGGACTCTGGTTGGGATGTGGTTAGGTTGGAAAACAGCCATTGTTTAGGAAGAAACATTTGCCCGGACTGGCATTTTTTTTTTATATAAGATTAAGCATGAATCTAGACCTTGGCCTGGGGAAAGGATGGCGTTGGGTTTGAGAAAATGCAGATAAGCCCTGCTTCTGTTGCTTGCGCACATAATGAGGGAGGGGGGGTGTTACCTCATCTGGAGCTAGGGCATTCTCAGCGGCCTAAGATGCTTATTTCGCTGTTACTTAGCCAACCAAGAGTGAGTGAATAAAAGCCCAAGAGCTTATATAGGGGTTCTAGATGAGGTGTGAAGAGGGTCCTCTGCTGTCTCCATTTTGAGAGTCTACGGAGAATGGTGAGTTTGGCTTGCTTTGAGCAAGCTTGGGCTATGCCGGGAAGGTTGTGGGGGAAGAGATTGAGAGGCTGGGGGAACTACGTTTTAGGGGGTTATGTTTGGGCCACTGTGTTGGCGCCAAGGGGAGTGCATACAAGGGCAGGGCGCTCGCCCTTTGCTGTACCCGGGCGTAGCTCTTGGGGGCTGCGCGCCTTCTGCGGCTCTTTGGTTTCAAGGACACAGCGCACTGCTCAGGACTTTGGGAGCCAACATCTGTCTGACTGGTGACGTCAGCAGCCCGTGTAATCCTCTTGTGCTGAAGGCAGATGCCTTATTTGTTTGGCTGGAGCGAGCCATTAATCCCTAATTCTGGATCAGCAAGCGAGGGGGAAAGACCGGACCGCTCCGACCCACCCCCTCCCTACCCCACCTCCCACCCTAAAGCACCTTATACCACGGAAGCCTCTCAGCCTCTTCTTTCCTCCGCGAACGCTCAGAGCAGCGATCGAAAACGCTTTAGTCCTCTGCAGGTTTGAGCAGGGCTAGCAGGTCTTTCTCCTTTGGATTTCGAGGGCTATGTGTATGTGAGATTCTTTCCTATCATCGATCGTTTCGATTTTCTTGCTGGGACTCGCCAGTCTTGCAGTTTGCAGGGTCCTAAGCCAAGAAGGGGTGGAGACTGGAGAGTGCGGGTCCGGTTTGTGATCTGACGGAGGGGGTGAGACTGGGGAAATGGGGAGAGGGATGCGGGAATGGCTGAGACAGCCCTGGAGGGTGGGTTTTCACCTTTCCAGCTTCCGAAATCACTTCTCTGGACTCTGCGGCGTCTGCCGCGCAAAGCCCCCCTCCTCGCGGCTTCTGCAGCCTGGACTTGTGGTCACCGCTATGCCACCCCCAAGGCTGCGGGGCCCGGGACTCCGCGCGCTGCGGGGTCTCCACACCTGGCTGAAGCTTGGGGACAGAGGTTGTGACCAGCCTACCAGAAGCTTACCTTGGTCCTGTCCTTCCACCACCTAGTCTCCCTTGCGTGTTTCCTCCCGTCTCGGGTTCCTTCTCTTAAGCCTCCCCCTCCTCTCTGCAGCCTCCCTCTCTAATTCTGTGCTTTGATTCTGTTTTGCAGGGGCACGTTCTGGGTTCTCTGCGCAAGACTGGCTCTTTGGCGCTCTCTCCCTTCCTCGGATACATCCGGAGCCCTCTGGCCCTACGCGCCATAGGGGACGCCGTGAAAAGAGCCGCCTAGCCAGCCGCCTCCTGCCCTCTGTGCGGAGCGTTCTGCCTGTAGAGGTCAACTACCCTCACCCCTTCCTCTATCCTGCTCGCCCTCCCTCCGCCCGGCCCAGGCACTTCCATCTTCGTGACTTGCCGCAGTCTGAGGAGTGCGCAAGCTGCGCTGCCCTGAACCGAAACAGCCACCCCGGCCCACACTCCAGGTCCGCGTTCCGCAGCAGTGGGGAAGCTTTAATGAGCAGCCTTTTCTCTCTGCAGCAAAACCGTAGCCAGACCATATGGGCCGTCCAGCTCTCCCGGGACTAGGCAGGTGCGGTTGAGTTAATTTTTCCGCATTACAAAGATGACCCAGCCCGCCCTTGGATTCTCATCTTTCCCCAAAATTTCCCAACCAAAACTGCAGTAACGTAATCAGGACGCAGAGATAAGGCGTTATTTGTGTTTCTCCTCTCTCTCTCTCTCTCTCTCTCTCTCTCACACGTTTGTTTAATTTTTCCCCTTTTATATGCTAAATTTCTTCTCGGACAGCAGGAAGTGATTGACAAAGGTTTCTGCAGCAGAACGTGCAATGGCGCTTAAAAACCTGCCATTTCTTATAAGTGCCTTAGGAGGGATTCAGAGCGAACTATCTCAGTTAATTGCCTTCAGAAAATAACAAGATTACGAAATTAGATCTGTACCAGAGGGGTAATTAACTTCGATCCACGCCATCATTTGAAAACTAGATTTATAGACGAATGTATGTTTTTAGGTGTGCTGTAAATAGTATGCAGATATATGCATATGTATACGCAGACATGCATCGACTACATTTCCACGGAACAGACTAATTAACAGTGGCTCTGACAGATGTGGCAAGAGGCGAGCTAAGACAGGAGATGGGCTTGTGAGTTATGACTCTGGGTGTAAGGACTCGGAGCTCCGGAGAGACGGGAGGGCAGGGAGAGAAGAGTGGTAGTCGAAGAGGGTCAGTTATTTTCCGGATCAAGATCAGAGACTCTGCCCTCCGTGTTCACAGCGGACCTTGATTTAATGTCATACAATTAAGGCACGCGGTGAATGCCAAGAGCGGAGCCTACAGCTGCATTTGAAGAACAGCAGAGCGTCTCTGAGTGAGAAAACGCGAAAGGCAATTGAAGGCGGTTTTGGAGAGTGGTAAAATGAACTCATCTATTACCACATGAACCCCCCCCCCCCCTGCATTGATAACAGAGCCAACCTAGTGTTCGGAATGGAAAGGGCCAAGCCTTTTAGGAAGAGCCGCGGAAATCCGCAGGCAAATCCCCAAGGGAGATTTTAGGGGTTTCATTGACAGCTGTCAAGAAGATCAGTAGTTCCCGATTGTGCAAATATTCTAGAGAGTTGAAGCGTTTGGAAAGCACTAGTTCTTTCAAAACAGGAGTATGATTGTCTGCAATCCTGGGCCAAACTTGGGGAAAAAATAGAAGCCAGAGAACTACAGCATTAAATGGCGCCCTAACCACTTTCAGCAAGAAACCTCAAATGACTCAACCCTTGAGTGTAGGTCGGAACTCCCCCACACACACCATCTGCCCTTGACTTCTCCTTTACTCAAATCTGCCTTGCCTGGCTTTAAAACGCTATGGTAAGTTCCTGATGTGGGCACAGAAGCAAAGCCCAAATAGGTCAAAGGAATAGTAAAACAAGGGAAAATGACCAAGTCAAAAACTTTAGGACTCAGTAAATTAATTTATTTGGAAGCCAGTGAGGTGCACTGTGTTAAGATAGTAGTTCCACACCACGGCCTTGGAGCCAAAGAAAAAAACCAGACTGAGAAAGCGAGCCTTGATAGATGTCTTTGTTCTGCCTTGGCCTGCAGGGGCTGCGAACAAAGGAAAGGAGCTAACAGGATGCTCCAAAGTGGCCGCGCCCTCTGCGCCTGGCGCTGTCCGTGGTACTGACTGGGTTCTCTTGTCCCTCCGTCATTAAACCAGAAAAGCAATAGAACTGTCTCATCTCACCCAAAAGAACAACGGGATATTAGATAATTCAAGAAATAAAAATTTTACAGAGTGAAAGGCCCGATACCAGCGAAACGATATTTTACCGAATTAATACACTTTAGCTTGCCTGGGACTTTTCTGCCTTCGTGTAGGTACACACTTAAGACAGTATATGTATTTTGGGAAACGATTTCAGTTGATTTAGACTGAAATATGAATCTAAGCAGAGGGAAAAAGAGATTGAAGAAAATGAAGGCTTTACTTATTTTGTACTTTCTCTGATTCATCTTTCTTAAAACACGGAAATATAAAGTGCTCAACTGCGGATCTTTAGTGCTGTTGTGGTCACCCAAAGCAATCAGGATGTGGGTCTGGAGACTTACCAGGAAGGGATGGAATGGGGAGTAACTAGGTGAGACTCAGCAGGAGCCAATACCACCAGTAATCAAAGTCCAGGCTCCCAGCAGAGCTCACAGCAGGACAACCTTCTCAGGTGGGATCCTGGGGGCTTGAGCCCAGCCAGTTCTTGGGCACTCAGGTGCCTGTTTTGCGCAGTCCCTGCCGGCGGGAGGCACTGCAGATCCAGGAGGCCTAAAACCCGCACTGCGGAAAAAACCAACCACAGCATCCTCCTTACAGCCCTGGCGGACTGAAATAGTCAGGGTGGTTTACTAAATCCCATGCAAGAAAGATTTGCTTTATTAATCGAGGGTGGGATGGGTCAGTATTAATATGTTCAATAAATCTTTAAATTTCTCAGTATATTTCAGCATCCTTATATATTGAGAATATTAAATATATACAATAAAAATTTTAATGCCTTAAATACCGAATCAAAATGGCAAAGGAAAGAGAAATAGGAAATCAAGCTATTGATAGACAATCTGGGATCTCTTGAAAAAATACTATACGTTTATAAATTCATAAGCCTAACCCTTGTTAAAATTATTGAGATAAGAAGATTCTTCTTGGCATAAGAAGATTCAGAAGGAGCAACACTGATTTTGATCTAGATATAGAAATGGGCTTACATTGGCAACAGCCTAAAAGATGTTTACATTACCTTTGTTCCTTTACACCTGAGTGATAGAGATACATAAAATTATTCAGGAAATAAAAACAGCCAAGCACAATATCCTCAGTGGGCTACTCCTGCTCTCCCTCAAACATTTTGTTTGTCCTTTGCTTTGGGTTTCTCCTCTCCTTTTAGTTTGTCCTCTGGGTGAGCTAGGCCCTTCCTATCCTTTCAATACTATGTATATATTCAATTGTATACAGTTTTGGACATTGGAAGCACATTGGTAAAAGAAGATACTCAAAAAATGAAGGGGAAAAATTTAGGAATATTTCTCTTGTGCCAATCAAAATCTCTGATTGGAAAGTAAAATGGGTTTAAAGTATGGCACATTATCATAGAGACCTCCATTTCCTTCCAGTATTCCTTGATGTCTTGTGTCCACATCCCCATGCATATCTATGTATTGCACAAAGCAACAAGGTTCTTTGTTAAAAAGTCCCGCTTGAATTCTGTTATAATTTATATAACATAATGGGAACACACCTAATCCCCCTTGCCTTAATCCTGTCTAGGACAGTCCTAAAATTCAAGCTTCAGAAAGATTAATCAGTTTTAAAATTATTTTCTATATAGGAATGAAATACCTGATTTGAAAAGAGGTTACTACTTAAGGGAATGAACACACATTTTAGTAATTTGGTTGCCAAAATTTAATCAAGAGTGGTTATTGATCCATAATGTTTCTAGATTTTTAAGCTATTTTCAGGTTTTTTAAAATAATCATCCGGTATAATGTCCATTAAAAATTTTCCTGCTAGGAAATTTTATACTCAGCAGTTTTTTTTAATAAAACAACCCAGTTTTCACAATTGGAGAACTTCATCACTGTGTGCCATGGGAGTCCTTTGACAATCACAACTTTCATCTAGTGGTCTCAAATTTAAGCTTCTTGGAATAATTTAGGAACAACCTGACCCGTTGAGATACTCAACAACAACCCTCCCGGGAAATAGTATGTGTCCTTCCTGGGAACTAGCTGCTAGCGCAGTGCATCAGAAGGTATCTAATGTCAGCAGTGTCAGAGCGCCCTCTGCTCCCCCACAGAGGCAGCACATCAGTTACAAAAGCCAGATGGTACCAAGTCTCAATAAGCAGAGGAAACATTAAGCTCTTAGGAACATTTAATCTGTGAAATTTAAAAGCTCTTATCATATTTTACTTCTGAAAGGGCCACGTGGTTCTGACTTTGATCAATCATTGGACGATTACCTTCTATTCTGTAGTGTAATGAAAAGTATTTTGAAGTTTCTGATGTCATTACCGCAGTTTATATTTCTGCAGTCTTTCTCAAATTTTATATGGAAATATAAAATTGCAAATAGCAGTAAAAAGGCTTTGTGTTAGACAATTGAATGGAGAAGATGCTTCCTACTTTCTCCGGATAACTAAGATCTAGTAAAGGGAAAAGCTTAAAGATGACAAACACAAGTTGCTTAATTTTTAAAAAATGATTTAAAAAAAACTAAAGCCCTATATGTAGAACTGTTTTGTTGCTTTGTTTCAATGATTAACCCAGATTCTGCTCAGACTTTAAATTTAGGAATAGGAAAGTGAATTATGGTTGAGAAAGAAATTGAAATTTTTGTTTCACAGTAATATAAATAAAACTTTTGTCATTGAAACTTTCCTAATGAATTTATATCCATACACAGTTTGAAAGTCTTCAGGAAAGAATCACTGAGTGGAAATAATCCAAAATGCAGATATAGTAGCACCATATACAAACCCATAAATGTTATTTGCATTAAAAATTAATTTTTCAGTATGAGATAATCCATTCTCAAATGAAATGGAAACTTTATAAAAGGTTAAAACTCTTCAATTTTATGTATAATAGGATGCAAATTGATTAAAATAATGTATAGCTGTATTAATTCAACATTGTGAGTTTTAAAATGATATTTTATTTCAAAACACACACATCTTTTTCATGAAGACTGTTATTGACCATATCAGTGCTAATGTAATAAAATGCTTCCTTTCATTAGGTGGTTGTTTAAAAATCTTTTAAAATAAAGTTCTGTTTATTTCATGCTATTAGAATGAAATAGCTGTGTAATATCAGTTATTTTAATCCTAGTTTTTAAAATGAAAATTCTTTTAGGAACATTAAGCTGTAAGATTGCTGAGAATAAGCTAAAATTAAATAATTATATAATTTCATAATTTGCTGAAATAAAAAAGTCTTAAATGTCAAATCAACTTAAATATTTGAATAAACATGTCAAATGCCAAATACTTTTAAGTACATTTATCTTCTGAAAGTTACTTCTCCAAATAATTTATTTTCAAATTCATGGCATAATAAATTTAAAAGATGGTTAGAACTTTTATACTTTTATCTTAAGCATTTTTAAAAACACTAAAATATTTGATTTTGCTTACTTTAAGTTTCTTTTGAAATAAACTCATATTTTACCAAAAGAGAATAAACATAGCAACATAATTTTGTTATATTTCTAATAGTTATCAGTTTGAAAATAACTTCTAAGTAAATAAAATATATAATACATATAAAAACTTTCTATTTTAAAAATCATTGGTTCTATTCTTTGAAATAAGAAAAAGAAAAAACTGGAAACAACCGAAAAAGTTTCTCAAATGTTTAATAGATGTTGCCCAAAGTGAAAGCAAACCACAGTACTTACCAAATTTATATAGAAAGGTTTTTAACTGTCTACTTTATATTTATACAAGGGAAATAATACTGTAGCTTAAACACTCCTAATTTCCTCTGGCTATTTAGAACTCATGGAAACCTTCACTTCTATAGGAGTAATTCATCTAAACAGTATATTTGAGGGAAGAACAAATATATAGCCCTGAGGAATTATGAATGTATTTTTTAGGATTAATCATAATAATTGTATCTTTTCTTAGATGAAATTAATACAGAATTTAATACTTATATAACAAAGAGAGAAAGAGAGAGAGAAAATCCCTAAGCATGAACCTCAGAATGAACAGGTTTTCTAGTATACTCAGTATCCTTTTATCCAGCATTCAGACTCAGCTGTCATTGCAATTATCAGTTGCTGCTAAGTAACCAGTATAATATAGAAATATGACTGAGAAGCAATTGAAATTATAATGCTTTAAAAAGGAATAAAATGGAGACGTCAAAAAATTAGAAACAATTATCTTTAAAATAGAAGGTTGGTGGTTGCCAATTGCAGAGACAATATTTACACTGAAGAACAATTTTAAAAAGTTTAAAAGCTTAGATCTCATAAGCAGCTGATATTACCAAGGCAAAATTGGGAAAACTAAGAATAAATTAAGTCTTTGAGATTTTTTGTAGAGAGAACTGAAAATAGACTTGACTGTAATTCCAGTAGAAGATACTATGTTAATATAGGAAAACGTTAGAAATTACTCTATATTACCTAAAAGAGTGCTTTTTGGGATGAGATGCAATTTTAATCTTGAGTCAAAGAAAGAGAAAATATTGGAAATCAAATTAATCATATATTAATTTTATTATTCAATGTTTACCATATGGATTTCAAAGGCAGAAATGTAAATTTCCTTTCCTAATTGTTTCATTTTGGGAAAGAAAGTTTATTATAAATGTAATTTTATACATAGTATAAATAATAGATTTAATATAACTATATTGTTTGCTAAGTAAAATATCTTCCTCTTTTTTTTTTCATGTTTTTGTACCAGGAAATGAACCCAGGGACACTTTACCACTGAGCCAACCCCTTTTTTTGAAATTTTTATTTTGTGTCAGGGTCTCAATAAATTGCATAGGGTCTTGCTAAATTACTGAGACTGGCCTTGAACTTCTGATCCTCCTGCCTCAGCCTCTGGAATCGTTGGGATTACAGATGTGCACAAACACACCGGGCTCAATCATTTGTAATGCAACACAACAAAATAAAACAGTGATATGAAGAAAACAAACTTAGTTTAGCACATTGTTCCTTACTGATTTCAATGTTCCAAGCGGGACTCATGACAAATTTAGAGACAGGATACTAAATTTGAACTCAGTCTCAATACTTCTCAGAAGTTTCCAACACTCAATGTTAGTGTGAGGAGCAGAGTCCCAAGCACCAAGAACCCTGGGCCAGGTTGGTTCAAAGGTAATGTAATATGGGCTGCCCTGAAAACATTAAGTGGAGAAAAGTGTTCACTTACCCAGAGCTATGTGGTGTCAATTTTCCAGATCAGAGAACTCCTCCCCTCCCTAGACAGCCTCAATCTGACTTTATTCTCAATTCTGACCTAAGCTATAACAGTTGTGTTTTTATTGTCCTGATAATGTCAGGTACATAGAGATTGGCTGCAAGAACTCAAGAAATCCAACAAGACTTTTTTAATGTCTGATTTTTATAAGTTGATATTTTTAAAAGAAAGGGGGTTGATTTGATGATTGAAAACACAGATATTTATAAATGTCCACTAAGCATCAGGAAGCTGTGTTAGTTGGAGGGGGAAGGAGGGTCATGGTAAGTGTATGTATAAATACTATGTATGGAATGATCCATATTAGAGGTTGTGGTTAATATTTAATACACCATTTTGTAAAAAAATAAAATCAACTTTAGCTGTGGCTTCTGCACATCTCTTCTGCAGTTATTATCAGATAATCTACTTGATGAAATTACATGGTACAAGCGGATTATTAATAAAGAATCATTTTAAATGGCTGGTAAAAATGACAGACTATTTTTTTTGTACTCCAGTTGTCGTTATTGCAAATAACTTTCTGCAATAATTAACATTTTCTAAATCCATGAATGTCCTTTGAGTGAATAAAATGCTTTGACATTATTCTCCCACCTCTCTCTCTGCTTCCTCTTATCTTAATTGAGAATGGTACCCAGTACAGTAAGTGTCTAGACTCATAAGAGTGAACATACCTATCAGCCCTAGATGGAAAGTCCAAACTTCTTACCCCAGAATTATGTACATAGAATAACTTGAATTATATTTTACTTAACTTCTTGCTGTTATGGTTAACACCTAAACTCGATTTTTCAAAGACAAAAGTAGATTTGTTTGCTCCTTTCTTCACCATATGAGTGCTTGGTAGTTGCGAGGCCATGTTCCTTGTGTGGACTATTCAAGGATGAATGAAAGATACGTGATTCCTGTTGTGATTGAGTTTTATCCAGTGTTACATATTCTGCTCCCCTAAACTAACTTACTTTTTTATCATTTGAGTCCTTTTATCTTTAAGTATTTCCATACCAACAATCGGATTTTCTTCATCCACACCAACAATTGGAGTTTCTTCATGACAAGAACAGATTTCCATTTGACTTCTTTTTTAGGAAAATAAGACCAGTACATTTCTTTGTGGATCTTATTTCTCTACCCTTTCAGTAACAATGAGTATTTTTGCATTCTCTTCAAAACTTTTCTGAAAATCCTTTCAAAGCCAAAACTCAATTGAGCAAAATATTAATATAAGCTAACCTAACTTTGACTACAACGTATCTCAGTTATAGTTTACTAGGCACACTTGATTTTTGTCTTTGTTGATTTTACACATTTGCTTTCACTGTGTTGGAGATTCTGACTTTCCTCTAAGTTTTGCCATGTAAATATCCATCCAAACACTGCTTTGGTCTTTGTCCTTCATTTGTACATGTTTCTGATTAGCTGTAGCTTTGTTTCTTTTCATTTTTCTATTTTATTTTCTAACTTTTATTTTAATGGTCTATTTCTTTCTTTGTTGAAATTCCTGTTAATCTACATCTTTATTTTCTATAAGGCCTAAAATTAAACTAATTTAGAGCAATCAAATTATCAATTGGTTTTACTGGATTAGCAGTATATACAAAATCAAATTTGGTTATTCTTTTTTTTTAATTTTTATTCAATAAACATGGTCTTACAACAGGAGGGGTTATTCATCATATGATCAAGAACAAAAGTGTAATGACAGAACAAGCCAATATTGGTGTCAGACCATGCAAATTTAGTTATTCAATTGATTCTAACTAGACTAACTTTTTCATGACTTTATTATTTCAAATGTTTAAAATAAAAATCAAACCAACTAATTATTCAAAGGTCTGCCCCCAAAATACTCCCACAGATGTATTTTTCAAGTTTTTCTTTAAATTGCATCACCAACTGTGATTATTTAAACTTATGGTTGAAGAAGTGCCCATATCTCCCTAGTTGATTGCTCAAAAGTTGGTCACCGTCTTGACCAAATCTTTGCAAATGGCCAGAGGTCTTTGTTAGATTTTCCAAAACAATGACAGGTTCACTGAGTACCAAAGGGGTCAAATATCTTTCCTATAATTTTTGACTACATTAACTCAACTAAAGCTTACAAGGATAGAGATGTCTCCAGTTTGGAACGTGGTTGGTATAACATGGTACAGTAGGCAATTAATATGCAGACATTGGGATCTGGATGCTCATGTTTTAGACCAAATTTTTTAATCAGTTAAATAATTTGTATTACATTATTTCACTGGATTTTAGTTCTATATGAAGTTGTTGAGTAACACTTTATAATACGCAATAAAAATTACCTGGGCAGCTAATTTATGCATTTGTGTTTTCAGGTCCCATTCTTGAAAATTCAGGAGCAGGTCTAGGACACATCTAAGCAAGCACTATAGATAGTGAGGGTGCAATTGGTCAACATTTTGAGAAACTCAGGGTCAGCTCTCCAAGCATCTTGCTAGCTGTAAACTGTCTGGGTATAAACAAGAAAATTATAATTCTAGAATAGTGTACCTTATCACTGGATAATCAGATCCAGAAAGAATTGATATGTCTTAGTTATGACATGCAGAGTGTGTAAGTCTAAGTTCTCCAAGAAGCAAATGACAAATTTGGGTTAAGTGCGCATTTACTTTACTAGGGGAAAATGTCTCTGTAAGAGAAAATAGAGAGCTAGAGAGGGAGCTGAGCAGGCTGAGAAAGGGTTTGACCTCTAATGAGAGAGAGAGAGAGAGAGAGGCAGGGAGGAGGAGGTGCAAGGGTCTTAGAACAATGTAAACATAAAGAAGGTGTGGCAAGGTCCTCAAGAAGTCCTTGAGCCAAAGGTGGTTATGAGGGATGTCCCAGATCTTTCAAGAACATGCCTAGCCATAGGTTAGGGGTAGCCCATGGGCTCCAAACAAACTGAATGATGGATCTTAGAGCACTGGAGCTGAGGGTCTTAGTTAATTGCAGACCCTGCAGACTAAGATCTATCTGTGAGGTGTATTCTCATACCTGCTACAGGGATGCAAATCATTGTTAATGTTAGAGTCAGTTACTGAGAAATTTAATAAAGATTTATCTACCATTGCATTAAATAAAACTCCAGATTTTATATGAATGGAATCAGCAACTGATACAAGAGATGGGTAATTTAAAAAGTTTAGAATAATTACCTTGTCCAAAATGTACTAGTTAGGATGGGCTAGGTTACTTACATTACAATAATCAGGAATTCCCAGGTCCCATTAGTTTAAGCAGAGAACTATTAGTATTTTGTTCATACCACATGACCAGTTTAGGTTGGAAGGGGGTCTCTGTTGATGTTTCCAGAAGGCCAGCAGAGTAAGGCTTTGCTATCTATAGATGCCATGGTTTCAAATACATAATGCCCAACTATATGTTAAGAACAAGGAGCTGGAGTGGTGGCTCAGCCGTACAGCATTTGCCTGGCATGCGCAAGGATACAGATCTCAAACCCCAGCACCACATCCACAATGAAATGTCAGAGCAACAAATGCCACATGAAAAACTAAATAAAATTGATTCTCTCTCTCTCTCTTTAAAAACAAAAAAGAAATGAGAAAGCATGTGTCTTTACCCAAAAGTACAGTCAAATGCTTCAACCTAGAAGTGATAGTGACATTTTACTGGCTATGGTTAGTTCCCTGGCCTGGCAAAAATTACAATTTTGATGTAACTGAAAGTTGGTGCTAATAGATAATAGTGAATAGTGATGCTTACCAAAATAAAACTTCTTAAAACACTGTCACTTACACAGAGGCAGACTACATCATTTCTAAGGATACTGGAATTCAGGAATTTAACATGACTGAAATACAATCTGACTTCCCATGATTTTTGCATTTTTGATGGCAGCGAAGTGTGGTGGACAGTGTTTAAACAATTAGTCAAATAATCTCTTAGAATAAAAAGAGGCTCTTTCTCTGAATTGCTGTGTGATTGTGAAATTCAGCTGACCTTTCTGAGCTCATTTTCTTATTCAAAAAATGAAAAGGGATGAAATTAGATATCCAAGTTATGTTCCAGAATTCAGTTAATTCTTTTTCTTTCTGTTATTTATTTATTTGTGTGTGTGTGTGTGTGAGAGAGAGAGAGAGAGAGAGAGAGAAAGAGTGAGTCAGAGAGAGAGAAAGAGAGAGAGGGAGAGATACAAGGGTTTGAACCTGGAGCCCTTTACACTGTGCTATATCCCCCAGCCTTTTTTTTTTTTATCTTTAAGACAGGTCTCAATAATTGCCTAAGCTGCCATCTTCCTGCCTCAGTCTCCAGAGTTGTTGGGATTACAGGCCTGTACTGGTGCAACCAGCTCAGAATTTAGTTACTTCTAATAACAGTCACATTGGTAGCAATAGAAGTTAAGTATCATCTAGTATATTTATAGTTAAAGACTGATGAAGGCTCTCCATTTTTACTTTACATGTAGGAAATTGGGGATATTTCTTTAAGACTAGATTCTAGGGGTCCTCGGTTTATCTCAAGGTATTAATGGGTATTTTGTGAATAAAGGTCTGCTCAAGATGTCTAGGGAAACATGCCCAGCATACATATGCTGTAGCCTCATATTTTGAGGTAGGTAACACTGAGACATGCTGCCCAGTTCCTTGCAGGGTTCCAGCAAGACCAAGTTCACAAAACCAACTCACAAATGTACCGATGAATTCTCCCTAACCACCTGCACCCCACTCCAGTTCCCTGGAATCATTCCCCAAATAATTAACCTTCTATAAATCCTTTACCTTATTTGAGAGCCTTGGCTGACAGCAGAATAATCTCTGTCAAATAAGAGAATACGGGGTCAATGATGGCACAGTCAGGAAGCATCCAATTAAGAACTCTGAGAACTCCGAAGCTGATTCAGTTTTCCATCTCTATAATGTGGGGAAGGGAATTTGGGGAAAAAAGTCTTGGAAAAGGATCCAGATTTTTGCAATTCTGAAATGTGATTCTATGTTTTTCATGTGATGATTTGAGAACTACCAATGTATGTCAGCAAGGAAAAGAATAAGATACACTTAAAAAAATTAGATAGCTCTGTAATTATATATATATCCTACATATGTAATGTACATATTTAGAGAATAGAGAAATAAATAATAGCCCTAAAGTATAGCATATACTTCATGGTATTTCTGAAAAAGCAAGGCTACTGTCAAACAGACACTGTGACCTTCTTTCCTGTCCTCTGACCAATCACCTTGAGACAAATTGGTTATAGGATGCTACTAGGCCAATACCTCAGGAGAGAGTAACAATGACAGCATTCAACACGCACTGAGAAATGGTAAGAAAAACTGAAGTACATGCAAATGGGACACAAAGAGAAATATCACTCAGAAAAGGCCAAGAAAGGGTTAGGAAATCCGACACTTACTCCAAGTGCATTAGCCTCCATTTAGATAGATGCGCATGAAATTTAATAAATGATTTTTTATCTGTCTGGGGAGGCATTCTTTAACAATGCATTTATTTAATGCAGTGGGAATATGTTCTTAATAAATCAAGCTATAATTAGCAGATTTAAAATTAATTGGATCTTGGAATTGTATTTATCCTTCAGCATTTGATTTACAATTCATCATAAAGCGTGATGTAAATGCTATATAATTTTATGCATAACAAAATAGCTCTATATAGCGAATTTTCACAATATGGTTCTAGGTTTAAGAAAAGATTGTGTTAGGGCTGGAGCTGTGGCTCGGCAGTTATAGTGCTTGCTTGGCATGCACAAGTACACGGGTTCAAACCCCAGCATCTATGTATACAACTAAGAGTCAGAGCAATGAAAGCCATGTAAAAAACTCAATAAAAAATTGATTCTCTCTCTCTCTCTCTCTTTCTCTCTCTCACTGTCCTTCTCTCTTTAAAAAAAAGAAAGAAAAAATTGTGTTAGTCTTTGTTTTAGAGTATGAATATCCAGTGATTTCTTATTGAAAACGCCTTATTTTATTTCATTTAAAATTTTCAGCAATTGCTCAGAATTAGTTAAAACAATATGTGATAGATGAACTCAGAAGGAGCTGTGGATTCTTCAGAATGAAATCGAAGCCATTTAAGAGTTACTGTATGTCAGTTCATCATTATATTCTAATATATAATAGCAGCAAAACAGCAACCCACACCCAAAGCACATTTTATTATTTTTTAATAATCTTTCCTGCAATTCATTTTCCTACTTCCATTACGAGATGAGAACGCTGGAGAATGCGATTCAAATCCATTTACATGTTTAACTCAATGATCTATGGTAATTAATTCAATAACTAGGAAACCGGCTTCCGCATGACTGATGAATGCTTATTCTTACATTTCTGCCTGACAACTCACATTGATGCTTGTATGACACTTTATCTTTGTTTCATCCCAGGTGTAAACAGTGTAGGTATGAACATAACATTAACTCTCAGACTGAAAACAACTCATACTAATAACTAAAGGATGTTTCATGAATCAATTAATACGATGTAATAATCAATGAATGGTATCTTCCAACAAGTAAATTTTTAAAACTCTATAACAGAATAAACTCCATTAAGTTTGCAGTCCTACTGTTTTTGCTCTTCAGGCCTCAGCAGTTTGTGCATGATGGAGAAACTAAAGATGCTAAAAAACGCTACGATTGCTAGAGTCGCCTTCAGTGCTGACCTAGATACAGTTCACCCGAGTCCCTTCTAGGCACAATAACATTAAGCTTCAATTGTCCCTCGTTTAACAGTTTTCAGCACATGGAAGACTTATAAGCCTCTCAACTGTGTTGTGGTAAACAATTCTCCTATTACGCAGAATAAGAAGTGGTGGCTCAGAGAAGTTGGTAAGGAGCCTAGGGGCAGGAGAGTGGCAAGTCAAATTGGAGCTCACCTTTTGCGATGCTCTTCTTCTAACCATGTCCACCTGGAGCTTCTCACAGGTATGTATCCCAGCCGCACACGGACCTCCTCCTGCAAAGAGACAACAGAGTCATGTATTCATAACTGCCCTTGCATACTGACTTATGCGTTTGAGAGGACAGTCTCACCCTTAGTTCTTTTTCATTATTATATTATTTATTTATGCACAACCTGTTTCAAGAAAGAAAACTCATAAAAAATTTTGAAAAATACAAAATAGAATTATTAAAATGGAAGACTTGGGTGAGATTGCACTAAATGACTCAGCTTCCTGGCAGTCAAAATAAAAGAAAAATCCAGGTATTATTTCCTTTCTTTACTTTGCTCTGCTAAGGAAATATAAGTTCATATAAAAGGTAGATTTCCTCCCCCTGGTTTTAAACCACTGGAGTAATAATATATGAGTGGCAAAATAACAAAAATTGAATATCAGAATAGCCAAAATTTTTAATTGCTATTTGGAGAGACTACAGAGACATTTCTCATATGAGTATTTTAATGAAAATAAAAACCAGAAAGAAAAATTAATTCTTGAGAAAAACTGTGTCAGAGAATTAAATTAGTAGAGTTGGACACGTCACAAACTCTTGCTCTAACTTAATTCAGGAATTTGGCATAAATTAGAACAGCATTTTTGAAAAGCTGCTTTGAAAATCCCCAACATCAGATTATTCGAGTTTCTTTTTCAAAAGTGAAGGTTTCCAGGCCCCATTCTAAAACTTCTAAATTAGAATTTTAGGTGTGGTCTCAGGAATAAATAAGTTTTCCTCGTGAATTGTATGCATGTTCACCCTTAGTTCTGATCAGGTGCTGATTGCTATGTTTGACCTGGAACGTAATTTCCATAAGAACTTCTTAAAAACAGAATTGAGTCCCCTGAGAGCATAATTATATTTTAGAAGCTCCTCTGAATATTTCTCCCAAAGGAATATTAACAAGTAGTATAAGAATATCATTCATCTATAGGCATAAATTGCCTTTGGTCTTTTACAGATCAGTTTGAGGTTATAAAAAAATAAAGTAGAACACTGGAGTGGTTTCTCAGTGATTAGGGCACTTCCCAGCATGTGTAAGGACCCAGGTTCAAACCTCAGCATCACATACACAACTAAGTGGTGGGAAAAACAAAAAAGATGAGAAAGTAAATAAAATGGATTCTCTCTCACTCTCTCCCTTTCTCTCTTAAAAAAAAAAACTGAAGTGAAGTGAAAGAGAGACTCAGAAATATTCAGGAAGCATGTACGAGGGCTTTTTGTTTAATTTCATTGTGAAGTCATTAGGTAGTAGCAAGAGAAACACTTGAACCATCGTCCTCCTATAGCCACAGGCTGGCATATGAATGATAATCCAGTGGTCAACCTTGCTCATAAGAAGCTCACAGCTTGACCTACAACTCACTAGCCTTTGCTTCAGACTAGTACTTTTTTCATATATACCAAATAAAAATTGCATATTCTAGATTCACCATCACAGTCACATTCAGCCACTATCAGAGGGTACTAATGTGATTGGTTCTTTTTTTTTTTTAAATAAAATTATAAGACATAATTATCCTTTCCAAGCGATTTCTATCCAGCCCCTTTGAAGTGTGCTGCGCTGGTCTTCGCTTTGCATTTTGTTTGCTTTTCCCTCCCTGTCTCTGTGAAACACCTTTCTTCTCTCTGCTCTGATTATCTATAGCCTGTTGTTCTGTCAATAACCCCCCATTAAATTTCATTTTTTCAATGATGCACTTTCCAGATTGCATAGTTAACTTTATTCTCAGAACTATAGAATTCAGGGCTAATAAAATGGGTCCTGTCACTTATGCATATTGCAACCAAGCACACCTCCATGCACAACATAGGCACACAATCAGCACTCATTGAATTACTTCAAAGGCTGACAAAGAATTAATGGATGTGGATATTCTTAGTCTCTCTTTGCAGCTAAATCTGAAGTCAATATAAATATCTATTATTAGTGATTTATTATGTGAAACCAAATATTTTTCAATCCAACAGTTTCATGAAATGTTCCTGTCAATGACTAGGTGACAATATTACAAAACACCTGTGCATGAGCTACCTTCCCTATATCCAAAACACCCATTTCCTTTCTAAAGAAAACTCACTAAGTACCTGCTAAGGGAGTGCTCACCACCACAAAGTGCCTTCTCAAAACACATGTGTACACACACACACACACACATGCACACATACACAAGCAGACTTTTCCTCTGTGCAGATCATGGATTGGAAATTTGTGTTTGGATTGAAAAACTTGGGCTTCCTCCCCAGTTCCATCACTTCTTAACTGCATGAGTTTGAACTGCTTACTTGACATTTCTACTTCGCAATTTCATCATCTATTAAACGGAGATAATAGAACCTCCCGCTTAGTCTGAGTAGATGAAATGAAGTCATATGCATAAGGCACCTAGTACTGTGCCAGGCACACAATGAATTCTAAATAAATGTTGTCTCCTTGCTCCACACTCACTCCCTCCTTTTCTCTCATGCATTTTTCCCTCCGTTTTCTCTTCTGAATTCACAACTCAGATTATTTTTCTTTTCTTCTCTGACCCAATATCTTGTTCAGGTAGAATAATGGTATGTTTGTTGAGGAAGGGGGCAGGGCAGGGAGGATCACAGGAAACTTGCCCAGGAGATCAGCCTGTGGCTATTTCACTCACATCAGCCTGGCCTGGGTTGGAAGAAAATACAAAGAATGCTTTGCAAAAAGCCGACTGCTGGCAACCACCACAAGGTTGAGGCTCTCAAGACTCCCACATGAAAAAGAAATAGAGATTCTATATTTATCTCCTCCATCCCCCCAATAATGGCATTCAAAACCAAAGAAGCCAGTGGGAACATATTAAGTTTTTAGAACAGTTAGACACAAAGCTTCTACGGCGATATCTAAAGGAAAAGAGGGAAAACGCCATTCCCAGAGGCAGAGCGAGATGTAAAAGACTCAGAAAGTGGGGCAGAGATTAAAGTACCTATGATGCACAGTGGACAAATGTTCTGACATCCTATAAAAGGCACAAAATTAGGAGTTTAATGTGGTTTGAGATGATTCAAATATGCAGCTGAAGTAAAAATCTTAAATAGATACAAAAACCATGAAGTCTGAAAGTGACTGAAACTCAGAATTTTGTATGTGATTATCTGTGTCTAGATTATTCAGATGAAATTAGGAAATACAAAGTTAAATCATCATGTTGGATGAAAGAAAACTTCACTCAGCTCCATGTAGTTTCTCTAAGTGACCCTTTTATTACTATTTTTTGATTATTGAGTGCAAGTGAATTTCTTAACCATTTTACAGATATTAATATACCTATTCATAACAATAACCTCAAGAGTTATACATACTTTTAAAACATTTTTCTTATTCTATTGGTTTGGAAATTTAGGCTTAGGGTACACTTTATTTGTCTAGGGTCACACATCTAGTGACTGGTGGGGATGGGATTTAAATTTGGAGATCTCGGATACAAAATACTAGAACCGATGGACAAAATTGGCTTTTATTTTGCTCTCCATTTAAGCAGAGGATGAAATCCTTCCATGAAACAGTCAATATTTTGCTTCCCCATTTCTATGTCTCTCTAGGATTTTTTAAAAGCACATTATTTATCTCCTTTGTAAAGATTTGCAGCGTTATAATTATTTGTTTGTATGTTTCTCTTCCATTTCAGGTTGGGAACACCATCAATGACTTATACATATTTGAAAATACTTATTGAACGAATGTATGCTCAGACTAGCTGATATTTCTAGAAGTCTAATCTGATTTAAAATAAAGCTACATTCATATTTAAAGTTGCCGTAGTTACAGCAATTGTCAAAAATTCTATTTATATGTAGTCCGTCAGTCTCTCAATGACAAGATCTAATTTAATACTCTAGCACATTTCTGCATCCTTCTATCCTTACTAGGAATGGGCAAATAATTTACCCAGTAAAGTGGAGAGGAAGCAAGAAAAGCATCCCAAACACCCTTAACACAGTGCCTAGTGGCCCAACATCGTCTGGAGGATACTGAGGAGATGTTGTTACACACCTCCTGCCACTCTTCCCAAGGTTAAGGTTAGGGACTTGAGAATGGAGACTGACTTGCAAAGATCATGTCCATATTACTTTATGCTGATTGCTTTTTTTTTTAAGGAACAGATCTTCAATTGTGCCAAATAAATATTAGTAACTAATGGCCAGAAAAACTGTGTGGTGAATTACAAATATTTCAAAATTACCATCATCTGAAGATCCTCACACAACACAGCCCACACATGCTCAACAATCTGATGTTTACCCATCAGATTGGTGAAAACTATATATTTACAGTGCAAATGTCAAGGATGTTGAGAAGAAACTTTTAATCCACAACTTAGGAAACATACATTGCTATGCTTACTACAGAGAATATTTTACAACTTTTAATAAAAGTGAAGATGCACATACCTATGACCAATTTTAGGTGTATGCCCCACATACATGTGCATGAGGAAACATATGCAAGAATGTTCATATGGCATTGTTTGTACTAGAAAAAAATGTTTGAAATGAACTAAATGACCATGAATAGGAAAATGGGTATATCATGGAATATTCATACAACATTGAAAATAAACAAAATGCCAACACTCATGAGTCTCAAACACATAATGTTTATTAAAAATTCAAGTGGCAAAAGACTGCATACACTATGTGAATGTTAACACCTTGTGAGAATATATCATTCATGAGTATATTCATATATTGTAAAAAGTATAAATGCATGGAAATGACATAAAGCAATTCTGCAGAGCAGTTTATGGGAAGCTGGGAGGAGGCAAGGTAATCCAGAAGGTCACAAACACACTGTTGACTCTGTCTTTTTTATTTAACTAAGTAGGAGATACATCAGTGTTCCAGTGTTGTTGTTGTTGCTGTTTTTTTGCATACTTTTGGATGTTTTAAATAAAGATTTCTACAGGTAAGCCACTTTTGCCAATACAGTTCTCAGTATTAAGATTAACAACCAAAGATACTAAGCTTTAAAGACAAACACAATGGGTACAGTACCATACAGGAGGAAGAGCAACTCAATAAAGTATTATGGAATAAGTTTTGCAACAAATCTATTTCCCTTCACTTTCAAGTACATTCAACTAGATGCTTTAACATTACATCTGAGTCCCAAAAATGGTCTTGAAAATATTGCAAGAAAATCCTGGGCTACATGCATGTACCTGTAGAGATAGGTGTTTCTTTGACTCTAGAATTTCTGACACAATGGCAAGTTAAAATTAGACAGGACTCTCAAGAAGAATCTGTAACCTAATTGTCTAGAGAAGCAGACAAGTGCTCCTCCCCTGATGAAGAATGAGCAGCAGTTTTATTTTAGTTTGCTCAATGCCAATTATGCATTGTGGTAGGTAAATAAACTTCGTGGCTCTGTTTTGTGTTTGGTTTTGTTTTTATTCTCTTTTCAAAGTAAGTCTTTGGTCCAAGTCTAACTGGAGAAGTGCTTAAGTCTTGGTCCCCCTAAGTACAAGCTGATGTTAAGAGCTCACATTCTGCTCGAAACCTAAGGCATAATACACTTTAACATTCATTTAGATTAAACACTTGTCACCTTCCTGATGAGATGTAATTATAGAAATTCTATGAAGGACCTGAGATGAGCTTTCATATAATTTCACTAGTTAATATCTTAACAATATCTTTTTAAGCAAGAAGGCCACAATGAACACCTACATTAGAGTAAATCGCTCCAATATCATGTTGTCCTTATTCCTCCATTGCCCAGATGGGGTGTACAGAAAGCATGTTATTACACACTTTCTCCCATAAGGCGCTTTTATCCCCCTTTGGGTAGTGGGGTATAGAACTTTAATCAAAGGAGAAATTTGCAAAATATTTATAGTTCCTAGCCTTGGAATATTTTTGAAACTCTAGGAGAAATGTTTTCTAAATTTAACAAGCATGTAACTCCAATGAATTCAGCAACAAGAACAATAAATCCTGATTTTTCTCATCAGGGATGTGGAATTCCATTTTCCCACAATTCTACAAGCTACATTAGCCCTTCCATATCTGCTTAAATCATTTCATAATGTGTCATGTGTCTCCTCTATTTCATTTGTTATTAGTTTAATTGATATTTTCTCCTGGTCTCAAAGTTTTTTCTCTTTTAGTTCCCACTATCTACAGCAGTGGGAACATTGACATATTTTAGAAATTTCCAAGTCTAACCAATCAATTAATGTTTTCTGGAAGAAAAATGTGATTGGGAGTTGCCAATGGAGACCTTATCTTCTGAAATATAAAGTAGCTCAATCAATTAAAATAAAATTTCAAATTATTTGTTTACAAAAATATACCTGAAAGTCTCTGAAAAGAAATAAAGATCTCCTTGAAATATTTATCATTTTAAAGCAGTAAAGCTCTAGCAACTTTGAAATGCTGAAAGTCAATGCAAGTGAAGATGAAATATCTGAAATCGGATTCATAGCAATCCCGCAAATCAAGTGTTCAGTACCTATACAAGCTCACAGGGTATAAGAAAGCAAGTGTGTACAGCCACTTTGGAAAGCAGTGTGGACACTCCTCAAAAACCTAGGGATGGAACCACCTTTTGACCCAGCTATCCCACTCCTGGGTATTTCCCCAAAAGAGCTACAATTGGTATACTACAGAGATACAGCTTCATCAATGTTTATAGCAGCTCAATTTACTACAGCTAAACAATGGAACCAAACCAGAGGCCCCTTACTGGATGAGTGGATTCAAAAACTGTGGTACATATATACAATGGAATACTACTCCACTATTAGAGAGAATGATATGGCATTTGCAGCCAAACAGATGGAGGTAGAAAAAATTATGCTGAGCGAAAATCCCAAACTCAGAGAGACTCAAGGACCAACTGGTTTCTCTCATATGTTGAAGCTAGAATACAACTGGAAACAGATTGAAAGTTGGCTAAGCTAAATAATAGCCTCAACATGGGTGAATTTTTACACAAGCAGGGGGAACCATGGCTATGACACTGGGGGGTGAAGGGAGGGGAATATGAAGGGGAGGGAGGGATTAGTGGGGGTAACAAATCAGCTGGAGGGAGGGAGTAGGGAGGTTATCAATCCTGTGGGGACCCCTCGATGTCCATGAGAAGCCCAACTAACACGAGGGTAAAGTAGGGATGGGATCAGGGAGAACTCAAAGCAGGGAGATCATGAACTGGCATCAGCCTTGGCTTGCTCTGTCAATATCCATTTGTTCATGAATGTGTAACAATGACTCCCTCCAATATATAAGACTATGTTGAATGAATAAAAAAGAAAGAAAAAGAAAACAGAGCTGAACATCTTTAATCTCCATTCTCAAAGCATATAAAGAAGACATGATAAATTGCAAAATGTATCATATATATATAAGAGCATGTATATGCAATTTAAATAAACTGCTATTCATCTCCCATCCAGGTTAAGTAAGAGAGTATCACTGGTATCTTAGAAGCATTTTGAATATTTTCTTTTTCTAAAATATTCATTCTTGATATCATTCTCTTCCCTCCCCTTCACATGTAGTGCCAGCCTGACTTTTGTATCAATCATTCCCTATTTTTTTCTTTATTAATTCTACCTTTTATACATGGCATCCATTAGCAGTAAGCTATTCAGTTTTGAAATAGTCAGTAGCTAGTTCAAACCTAGCTGTGAAGGAAATGGTAAGATTACCACTGTCAGAAAGATGCATCCAGAAAAAAAAATGAAACTGTCCTGAGCCTAGTTTCAATTCTTTTAACAGTTTATCAGAATTGGTTCTGAGGAAGTCAGTGAGCAAAGTCACAGATGAGTCCAAGGAAACATGGGGCTCACTCGTGCACACCAAGCAGGGGTGAAATATGGATCAGGTGTTAGGAGGTACCAGGCAGGAATCTGGTCAGGGAGAATAAGCTGCTCTGTATTTTCTGTTGCCAAGCCCAACAGAGCCTGTCTCCTAGGAAAAACCCAAATCAAACTTCTTTGCAGTTATGTGAATACCCACCAGTTAAGGTAACAAGGAAAGTAGGGAAGAGCAGAACCTTCAAAAGGAAGTTGAAATGAAGTCTGGTATAGATAAGAGTCTCATCCAGACTCACTAGTCATTCTGTTCTCATGTTAAGAATAGAGTACAGCAGTGTCTCATAGGGGTGTTCATGCAGGGTTCATGTGGACCCTGTGTGCCCCTCTATATGGTATATCCCTAGGATCTTGGGATCCCTGTCCTCTTCCTAGGAATTATTTTCCAGCTAAGTCCTATATTGGATATCCTGTTTTCTGTATCCCTTATATCCCTTTTATTTGATTTTTCAATTATTTAGAGGTGCATATCCTCTAATAGTTTTTTTTTTTTTTCAGGGCTAAGGACTGAACTCGGGGCCTTGTGCATGCTAGGCAAGCACTCTGCCACTGAGCTAAATCCTCAACCCCTCCTCTAATAGTTTCTTAATGAAATTTTTTAAAATCACATCATGCCTATTCAAAAATGTCTGTAGTCCACTTTCATGTTGATTGTTGGCTTGGTATAAAATCTAGGTTGGAAACAAATTCTTATAAAATCTAAAGATATTGTCCCATTGTTTCCTTGTTTTATTGTGTTGCTAAGAAAGCCAAAATTATTTTTCTCCCAGTTATTTTATTTCTTTACAATGTGTTTTTCTCTCTCTCTTTCTCTCTCAACTTTTAGAACCTTCTTTCATCTGACCATTCCGAAAATTTACAATGGCAGTCTTTGATGTGGGTCAAGTTTTATTCAGATTTTTTCAAATTTTATTTTTTGAGGTACTTGGTAGACCCTTTCAACCTGTCAATTCATGACTTTCAGATCTAGCATTTCTATATATTTTCTACATTTCTTCCTAGATTTGTTATTCAAATACGGAAAAGTCCTTTAATTCCCTTACTTTGTCTTTCTCATCTTCTATTTCATTAGTTCTTACTCTACTTTCTAGATGTTACCAACTTTATGCTTTCCTTTTTGACATTTTAATTTTAGAAAATTCTTTCATAGCTGAATCTGTCCTCTTTTATGTGGCACCTTGTTCTTTCATAGATACAATAATTTATCTTTTCAACATGTTAGGTGTTACAGAGGTTTTAAAAATCATCTTTACTGAAGTATAACTTACATTCAATAAAATGCACCCATTTTAACTATAATAACAAATGAGTTTTCACAAATGGATACTTTTATTTTAACCAACACTGTAATGAAGATCTAGACTATTTCCATTGTCTTTCCAAAATTCCCCTGCTCTTTGTTCCAGTTAATTTCTCCCCTATTCCTGGATTGGAGAACTACTAATCTACTATGAATAAGATTTATATTTCTGTAGTTAATGATGGAGTATTTTCTCCCAAAAATTATTTGTTCCTTCCAAATTGTTCTGGTTTTGTTTTTGTTTTTCTTCAATATATATGACTAGTTCTCTTTCATGAAGAGGCTTTACAGAAATTTCTGATCATCCTTGATCTGCTTACCATCAAAAGTGGGAGATTTAAAAGATGACCAGAAGACCTGAGCATGTGGGCTTGTTGACTTGGAGGTTGGCTACAGTATGGTCAGTATGGGTTGCTTTGTGGAAGCTTGATGTTTAAGTTTCGGATCTCTTCCTCATGCTGCTTACTAGATAGGACTTTTTCAATTTTTTACACAAATAAAAGGTTGGTGGTATTCTGGGAACTGATTAGAGATAAGGGGCGGGTTTGGGAGGATCCTGAGCATTCATATTCAATGTACATGACAACAGTTTCTTTTATTTTCAGGTAGGGACCCAATCCAAAAGTCTCAAGTGCAGATATCTCCTTACACTCACACTTTACTGTTTCCACAGGATCAATGTGGAAACTTACACTAACATGGAGGACAAGCAGTTTCTCAGTGGCTCCGCATGGGGAGGAGATTCCAAGAGTCTACTGGTTCTTTAACCCACACTCTTTCTTATTTTAGAGTCTTCTTTCATCATCTTTCTATTTCTGGAATTGACATGTTCAGAGGCTGAATTAGAAATCTCCAGAGAAACAGAATCAATAGGATACACACAAATATATAAGAAGAGATTTATTACAGGAATTGGCTCATGAGATATGGAGGTTGAAATTATGGAGGTCCATGATCAGCTGCAGGCAAGCTGGAGACCCTAGGAAGCTGGTGATTTTAATTCAGTTTAAGTCCAAAGAACTGAAAATTGCAGAATTTGATGGGGTTACTCTGTTGTACAACCCTGAATTGAAGACCTGAGAAGCGAGAGCTCAGATGTCTGAAGGCAAGAGAAAATAAATAGCCCAGCTCTAGAAAAGAGAGTGAAATCATATTTCCTCCACTTATTAGTTCTGTTTTGGTCCTCAGCAAATTGGGTAAGCCTCCTTACAATGGTAAAAATGGATCTATTTTACTCAGTCTGCTGATACAAATGCTAATCTCCTTCTGACACAATCAGAAATAAGACTTTACCAGCTATTTGGGCATTCTTCAGCTCAATCTAATTGACATGTATAATTAACCATCATAGGGACTTTTGAGAATTCTCTGGTATAGGTTAGGTTTGGTCCTCAGTTTTCTCTACTGTATCTTTCAGAGTTCTCCTAATTGGTTATAATCCAATATCCATTATGATGTTAGACCTATAAGAGCAGAATTTTGAAATAACATGCTAAGATATAAATTAGATAAGAACCCCAAGTTAGGATATTGAGATAATGAATTAAGCCCTCTAATGTTATGAATTTTGGATAAAATATCACTCTATTTAAAATTTACATTTACTTATTTAGCAATAATACCAGAATAAGAGCATTAGTTGCATTAAATTAAAACACAGGTGCAGATATCTGAAAAGGCAGCAGGAAACAGGTATTAGGGATTTTGCTCCCATGCAGGGTGACTGGCATGCATAGGCTGAAGGCTGCTTACAAGGGATAAATACCCTGTGAGAAATCTGAGAGAAATTGCAAGATCTTAACCTGTGAACATTGTACGCGAGGAACCTGTCCTACCCAAAAAAGATAGACTGAGAAGATTCACTGAGGACAAAAGCAAAGGCCATTTTGAATGTAGCTGAGACATTGACAGATAAAACGTAGGATGTCCAAGTTAAATTTGAATTTCAGATAAAGAAAAAATATTTTTAGTGAAATATGTCCCATGCAATGAAACTTGGGACATTATTCATCTGAAATTCAAAGTTAGCTGGGCATCTCAAAATTTGGCTACTGAGGTCATGAACCTTAATGTAAAATCAGAATTTCTAATAAAAGTTTGGGTCAAAGAAATAAAAATTTAAAAAGTTGTAGGAAGGGCAACTTAGAGTTCAAGGCAGACAGTACAGTGCTCAGGGAGTAGAGTAACAGAAATGAAGACTACAATAGTGAGCTCCAAAAGGCATATGAAGAGAGCATTGTGTCTGTTCAGGGGGCAAAGAGTCTCCCTCAATACCCTTTTAATCAGATGGAAGAGATTTAAAAGGATAAATGTTCTAGGAGGTACTGGAGGATGCAGGCTGCTTGCTTTAGGAATGACTTCATTGTGCAACCTGGGCCAGTAAGACCTGGAGATCTAAGGTTAAACTTGAATGTAACAAGCACAGAAGAAAAAAAAAGTTTGTCCTATTGAGTTCCAAGTTTAGAAAAAGTAGTAGAAGAGCTTTGCAGAAAGGGTATTAGATTAAAGTTACATTATTATAGTTTGAATAGCACTCTTTTTTTTAAATAGAATCAGACCAGCCCTAAGCGCCTTTAAGTTTCCCCAACCTCATGCCCTATCACCTATTACTGTCTCTAAGTGAGGATTTAATACAGATTTTCAGAAGAGCCTTTTAAAATGTCTTCACTGTTTCTCTTTAGAAGCAGTCATGAGCAAGCTTACTGTCTCTTGAGTATTCTTCTCCATGCTCTTCATTTTTATTCAATAGCCAACACCTTTGGAAAGACATTTTCTAAAAGGAGAGGGCTGCAGGAATCCACAATTTGCCCAACCCATCTCTTTTTCTCCAGGGAGTCTCCATTCGCATGGTCTTGGAGAGATCATAATGCACCCTGTGTTCACCTGTTTCCTTTCATCATCTCTAGAGGCCTTGAACTGACAGATTCACAGGCTGTATTAGAGTTCTCTAGAGGAACAGAACTGATAGGCTATACACAGATTTCCAGGAGGAGATATACCATGGGAATTGTCTCATAGAATCATAGAGGCTGAGATTATGGAGGCCCAAGATCTGTTGGGATAGAAATGATACAGTGTCTCTGTGGGAATAATAATCTAACTTTTCCCATTTCTTTCTTTTTGTTATTTTCAGAATTCTGTGAACCTGGAATTAAAATTTTAATTGCAAAATAAGCAGGGGTTTTTGTTGTCATTGTTATTTATTTGCTTTAAAAAGAAGTGATTACTAGATTTAAAAAAATGGCTTTCGCCATCTTTTCCCCAAGTGGCCAAGATATCCGACTTTCCAGACTCCAACTGATAGCACCTGGTCATTAGGCAGAGATGTCTAATGACCCCAGTTTCCCTCCATTTTCTATCCTGAGCTCTGCATGACTAGCTGCTCATTCCTCATTGGTCATTTTGTGAAAAGGATTGTGTGAATCAGTGATAGAAAGAAGGAAACTACAGACATGATTTTATCCATCATTAGTATTTTTGTTAATATTTTCTGTGTATAAAAATAAATATAATATCTATAATTAAATATTAAATGCAATGTATATATAATATAGTGAATATAAAACTTGAAGTTTTACAGTATATATGTATTTGAAAATAAATGTGACTAATTCCTTTCCAACACTTTCTAAATCTTGTCTTTCTTTAGATATTTTATTAAAGACTATAGGCTTTCCATGCTTTATCTTGAACTAAATAGTGCCCTTTTAGGATGGTTTCCCATCTTAGTTATGAGATATAATATTGCACAGCAATTGACACTACATAATAAGAAACTTACAAAGGAATTTATTTTTGTCGGCAAGATAAAACCTTAAAATGAAGGTGAACTGTCCACTGAATTGGTGCTGAGCAATAAAGGAAAGTTTTGTTGCATGACCCCACATCTGGAGAGTACAATATATCAAGCAGCCAGTGCTCCCTGAAGAAAGAATTTAGGGAATAGCTTCTTTGAAAATTGTACAGAATTAGCCAGGAAACAGCTTGATGGAGAGCATGGGACCACACTACACAGACACAACAAACACACCTGGGGCTCGGCAGTCATCTGGACTTTTGCCTTTTAAACTCCAGTCCTGCCCTTGGTCTAAAAGCAGTCTGTTTTTCCTCTAAACTTTCATATAAGAAGAAATCCTTAATGATGTAAACTGTCCCCAAGATGTCCTTTGTAACTTAGTGCTCACTTGGCTGTCAGAGTTTATTTTTCTCCTACTAAAAGAATTAGAGAACTGTGTCCCTCTGACCTCTGATCTCATGTTCTTAGTATGTGTCACTCAACAAGTAGCCCATCACCATCTACCTACCCAGTGCTGTGACAATAAACCTGGTGTGGATTTTATCGCCCAGTAGATATTTTGGAATACATGGAAATGTTTTCTATCATCACGATTGGGGGTAGGTGCTACTAGTGGAATTTAATGTATAGATTCCAGGGATGCTGGTAAATATCCTCCAATGCACAGGATACCCTTCCTCAGCAACAAATGTCCATAGAGTCATTCTTGAGATAATCTGGGTTAAACCAAGAGGGGAGGCAGATTTGACTTTTCTCACTCATCTTCTTCAAGTGAACTCTCTTTTCCTTTCTATTTCTAAGTTCCTTCCCCAAATTCAGAACAGCAAGTCCTCAGTTTCTAAAGCTGTAGCAAACTTTTATTATATGGTACAGCCTCCACCTCACAGGCAGGTATTCAGGAAATGATGTGTTATTCTCAGTCCTTTGCCAACTAACCTCATTTAAGATACATGTAGTCTGATGTGCACAGCCCACCAGAAAAGATAACGTTGTCTTTCCCAGCATCCTTTCCTGGAATGCTTTCCATTGCCCAAACAGAAAGACAAAAGGAAGAGTTTGAGTGTTTATTTTATGACTTGAAAAACAATTAAAAAGATTAGAAGAATATGTTAGTTTTCCATTGCTATGATATAATACCAAGTAAAAACAACTTATAGAAGCACACACTTATTTTTGTTCATAGTTTCAAAGATGTTGGTCCATGATCTGCTGGCTCCATTATTTCTGGTCTTATGTGAAGCAAGACATCATGGTGGAAGGGTGTGGCAGAGCAAAGCTTGTCACCTCTTAGAAGCTGTGAAGTAGAGAGAGAAAAGAGGCCTGGGACAAACATTACCCTTCCAGGTCAGTTTTTACCACCCCCCAATAGTCCATTTAATTATGAATCCATCACTAGATTAATCCATTGAAGAAATCTGAGTCCTCTGAACATTGTTGCATTGGGGATCAAGATGTCAACATATGAACCTTTGGGGGACATTCCATATCTGAATTATATCCAATGCCAAACTCCTGGCAATTGCGTAGTTCTAAACAGGTTGGATATAGTGGCTGTCAGTTAGTTTTATCTTTCTGTTATTCTTATTTTCTCCTGGTATATATTAAGTTTTAGGGGTACTGCTTATATACTCAAAGTAACATTCAATTCAAATTAAAAAATACGAAAAGAGACACCTCTCTCGGTGAAGCAGTTCACTGTTAACTGGAATCAGGCAAGGCTAACACAGAAAAGATTTAGCTTAAGATTTTCAAGGAAAAGTTTCAGTATAGAGCCTATCGGGTTAAGCCTATTGGATCTGGCATGTTAAGATTTCTCTTTTTAAAGCACTTTTTAAACTCACAACATCATAAGAAGCACTACAATTTTACTTGGAGATTATAAATAGCAATAACAATTACTGTTTATTCAACTCTTGCTAGGTGACAAACACTACGACTGGTACTTTATAACATTAGTTTATAATAATTCATTCCATTTAACATTTACCAAACAATTATACTGTATTAGGTAAGGCAATAGATTATGGAAGTTTGCAGTCATGTAAATTACCAATGGTTAACTTAAACACAGCTTATGTGTCAACACATAAAGATCTGATATTAATTGAATTATTAGTAAAAAAATTTTTAGTCAAAAGACACTTGTGTATCTTCTTGTTTTGGTATTGGTCTAGATATGTGTTCTCCAAAACACCACAACTAGTTATCTGTGCCTACTTAAATTCAAACTTAAATTGATTAAAATTAAATGTTTTAATATTTACATGTGGCCAGTGGCGATTTTACTGGATGGAGTGATACGTTGAATATTTCATATTCACAGAAGGTTCTGTTGGTTGATCCTTATATTCAGATGTCTTTAGTCTTACATCATTCATTTTGATACCACTCACTGGTCACTTTCCTACTCTAATTCACACAACACTGATCAACCAGTGGTAGCTAAACTGGTCTACAAATTGCATGAATCTCTGAGTGGATTGGAAATATTCTCAAAACTTGACCTTTACTTGTCTATCTTCCTCAGCAATGAAGAATCTATCAACTGAAATTTTACTTCTGTAGCTATTTTTGTTGTTCTTTTTTATGTAATAGAAAACCACAGCACACAGGAAATGCTGGAGTATGGCTCTGTTGCACACTAGAACGATTAATGCAAGAACGTTCAATAGTATACCTGTGAACTACGGTAGACTAAATAACCATTATAAATGCTTTTATTAGAAACAGTTTGTATAGATCTCTTTGGCTTTGAATGGAAAATCAACATGTTTGTGAGCTGGACATTATGTCAAAACTCTTCCCACTTTTCAAAATGTATTTTCTTTTAGGTTCATTTCTATCACTCTTAACTCCAAAACATCTCTCAAATCTGTTCTCTCCCTCTACAGGTCTTTAGATAAAACTAATATAATTTTCCTGGGCCATTGCTGGAGTCCTTCAGCTGATCTCTGCCCCTCTTCCAAACCACTGTGAAGAGAGGGTGATCCTTTTATTTTATTTTTATTAGTTGAATATGGACTTATAATTGAGGGGGAATCATTATCAAAAAATCAAGAACAAATGGATATTTACAGTTAGCCAAGGCTGATGCCATGTCATGGTTTCCCCCCTTGGCTTCCCCACAGTTCTATGTTTCCCCCAAAAGAACCCCTGTGTTAAATGGATTTCTCATGGAGGTCGGAGATCTCCTTCTGAGTTGATTTCCCCATACTCCCTCCCTCCAGTCTCCTAGAGGGTGATCCTTTTAAAAGGACATCTGATTGTGAACCTCTAGTCCCCACCCTCCCTGCTTGTAACTTTTCATTTTTTAAGCTGGCTCCCAGAGCCTTGAGTGTCCTTGCTGGTCAATCTCACCTCAGACACACCTGCTTCCTCATGTCTCCACAGTGACTTTTATTCCCATCGCTGTAGACTCTTTGCAGATCTGTTCCCTCTGCCACAGATGCGCACTTCCCTCCTTCCTTTCACAAGCTAATTCAAACTCACTTACTAATGACAGTCAACTCCAAAGTCCCTTTTCAGAAAGGATTTTCCTCAGTCTCATACTGAATCTTACCCTCCCATTAGAGGTCTTGAGAACACAGTATACTTATCTTTCATAGAGATTATCACAGGTACCTTTATATTTATTTGAGATATTCTTATGATGCATGTTTGCTTTCTTCTCAACATTATAAAATGATAAGAGGGCAGAGCGTTATCTGTTCAGATAAAGCTAGAGGTGGGAATGTGGCAGGCTCTAGCTGAATACTTGATGAGTAAATGAATGAATCACAGGTCAATTCCCTAGTAAAATGGAGCGAAAGCTAGTCTGAGAATTAGGAAGACATTTTAACGTAAAATTCAGGGGATGCTGAGCAGAGGAACCCCACTCCATAGAAGCAGTGATTTATGCCAGGCTGATGTAACATGTATCTGCTAAGCTGACAGATAATACTCTCTAATTGTGCATGGAATAGCTATTACAAGTTCAGAATCTGGAACCACACTACCTGGGTTTAAATTCTAGGTCCCTAGTTTACCAGTTGTGGAAATCTGTGTCACTGAAGCTACTCTTACGTGTATTTTCTTTATTGCTTTACTTTTAGTGAAAAAGTAGTCCCTGCACTTCAGTTTTAAAAATCTGCCTTTTGCAGTCTGCATGCCAGCTTGCAGTTGTCAAGAAAACAATCCCTACTCTCTCTTCTGTCTCAGTCTCCCCTCTCTGATGACTTTGTCTTGATGGTTTCTATATTTGATCAAGTTATTTCTCATCTTAAAAAAAACCATGATCCACCTGTCCTTTCATCTCCTGCCTGTTCTTCCCTCCACATCTATACTTCTTGAAAGAATTCTCTGTGCTCTCTTATTCTTATGGCCTGTCACAACTGCTCCACTGAAATATCATTTTATGTCTTTCCTGAGCACATGTGAACTGTAATATTGACAGGATTCAGTCTGATCTTTCATGTATACCTGCAGTACATTGATCATGTCTATTCACCCTTCCTATACTCTCATCTACTCTTCTTCATATCCTTCCCATTCCTGGTATTATATTTGACCAAAGAAAAACCATAAACTTCATTCTACAAAACTTCATGGAAAATATCTACTGCTTATCTAATTTTTAATCTCTCTGCCGAACTTGATACTACTGAACACTCCCTTCGTTTAAAAAACTTTTTTCTTTCTTTCTGGGTGATTTTTGTTTGTTTGTGTTTTGCTTTTTGTTACTGGATATTGAACCCAGGATTGCTCTTAGCAATATCCCCAGCATTTTTTGGTTGTTTTTTGTTTGTTTGTTTGTTTGTTTTGAGACAGGGTCTCACTAAGTTGCTGAGACTGGCTTTGAACTTGTAATTCTCCTGCCTCAGCCTCCTGAGTTATTGGGATTACAGGAATGTACCACCACACCCAGCTAGAACTTTTTTTTAATTCTCTCAGGGCGATGCTGCGATGCTGTTAGAGTTTCCTTCCCATCTCTCTGCTTGCCCCCTCTCAAGCTCTGCTGTTGAATGAGCCTCCTGTCCTTATCTCCAAATGTTGATGTTCATCAAATCTCTGTCCTTAGCTTCCAGATCTTCTCCTCCCTTAGTATGCTTCTGATGAGCATTTCACCAAAATAAAAATTCACAACCACACAAGGACACACAATTTATCTTCCATTTCAGGAGGTTTGTACACATTCTAAAACACCCAGCATCCATATCTTATATTCTGATAATTCCTAAATATGTGCCCTCATCCAAGACTTCTTTGAAATTCGTTCCAATGGATCTAGCTACTTACTTGATCATCTCCACCTGGCTTTTTCCTACCTATGTACATCTAAATTACCAAGAACAAACTGAACTAAGCATCATTAATCCTGGAACCTACTTCTTTAGCCATGTCCCTATTAATGTTCATAAAAACACATGTCATCCAGTACCAGGCTATCCAAAGTTCAAGTCATTATTGAGTCCTTTCTTTCCCTCATCATCACATTCTAACAGCTGCTACATCTATCTATTCCCTCTCTTCAGTGTATCTAGGAACCTCCACCCCGAGAATTCCCAAACATTAGCCCAGACCACCATCACCTCCTACATGGACCACTGTGATATCTGACTCATTTGTGTTCTTATTGCTTATTTACCTATATTTTTTGTATTTCAAGACAAAGGTTGTCCACCATGCTAATCCCAAAGCATTCCTCCATTCTTGGGATAACCACCAAACTTGCCAATTCTTTTGCTCCCTCTAACCCCCATCCCTGTAAAAAAAAAAAAAAAAAAAAAAGAAAGAAGAAAGAAAAACTCCACTATGCTATCTCCATACTGATCTTTTCTCAATTGCTTGATGTGCCATGTCTGTATTCCCTTGAGCTATTCTATGCACAGTTTCTTCTCACTATAACTTTTCCCTTTGCTATCTCTAGTCATCCAACTACCTTCTTTTCTTCCTTCCAATCTCTGCTCAGTATATCTTCCCCCAGAGACACATTTTATAATCCCCCAGGCTACAATAGCCATAAAATAGCCTTGACTTCCCCTATCATATCCTTTGTGCAAATTACTTTTTGAGAATCTGTTTTCCTATGAGAACCTAAGCACTGGGAGAAAGGGTCTGTGTCTTTCTTATTTGTTGCTCTGTCTTTATCACTCAGTATAATACCTGGAGATAGTGGGTATTCATAAAATACATGTTGGGTTTTTTATGAAGGTATTAGATTGTGTATTATAATAAGGAATGTATGCCCTATGAGAATCAAGATGAAAAAAATACCAGATTGAAGGAGACAGAACAGGGGACAAGTCTCAAAGACAAGGGGAAATGGCTGTGTTTACATTAGTGGGGAAAACAGACAAGATATCCAGGTAGGGGGAATGCCCAAGCAAAGGGAAAGGGAAAAGATTGAACAAGGCATTGTGAGTGTATTTGGCAAACTGAAGTAAAGTATTTAGGATGGAGTCAAGCAAGAAACCACCTTGAAGTCTCCAGGTATGAATGGAGCAAGGCGATTAACCCCACCCGTGGACACAATTTCCTGAGATAAGACACAGTGATAATTCCAGAAGCTCAAAGGGAAATGTGAAGTCATTATGAATATGTAGAGGTTTGGCCTTATATAAATTTCTATAAGTAATTAATCCTAGCCTGAGGCTCTCACAGTAGTTCCTGAAATGAACCAGTTCCCTTGGTTCATGGTGAGCAAAAGTGCAGTGGAAAAAGCAGAGTTGTTGTGCCCACACAATGTGCTGTCATCGAAAAGGGCATGTCCACCCAGCCTGCAGCATTTCAGTTCTTCTCCACCATCAATCAGAGGACTGGACAGGAGGCAAAATTCAAATCATCTCTAGGATTGAGAAACCAATTTAGGAAGAAGAGGAAAACTGAGTTCCTTGGTAAATTTACTACAAGAATACTCATTTTTGTTCTGAATTATTTTGATAATTTGCCTTTACTAAGTTTTCAATGAATATAGAGGCTTTTATAGCTGCAGATTCCATTAATAATTTTTTTTCAAGTTGCCTGAAGACAACAGAAAACTACCTGGGCAATATTGTGTTTTAAAAGGTATACCTATAATTGCAACAAATTCAGAGAGCAAAATTCTCTTTCTTGAAAAATGAGAGCTCCCAAGTCATAAAAATGATAACCCTTGCCAGGTGCTGGCAATGCAGATTTGAACAAAAAGAATTTCATTCACCAGCTTAGCTGCTGGTGCCATCTAGTGACCAGTCCAATGGATGAACAAAGATGAGACTGGAAAGAATTTGATTCAATTCTTTAATATAACTGATAACACTCAGGGGTTCTTCTGGGGGAAACAGCAACATGGAGAGCCCAAGCTGGGCATCCATGGCATGGCATTATCCCTGGATAACTAAGTATATATACATTTGTTCTTGAATGTTTGATAATGTTTCCCCCTCAATTTTAACTCTATAACATCTAATAAAAAAACATAACTGATAACAATACCCAAAGATGAAACTGGATATTCATATTTATGCTATGGTTTTAAAGCTACAAAAAGAAACAAACAGGAAAAGTGACTCGTGTATGTCAAGGGACATGCATTTGAAGGTAAAAATGTTCAACATTGAGATTAATACTGATTTATTAAAAGCATAAGCCAAGATTTCACAGCCATTTATTTTATATTAAAGATCAAATATAGAAAAGCCAGGTGTGGTCACAAGTTTGAGGCCAGCCTGGACAACTTTATCAAAATGAAATGGAAAGGGCTGGGATGTACTTCAGTGTAGAGTGCTTGTCTAGCATTCAGGAGGCCCTCAGTTCTATCCCTATTGCTGCCAAAAAATTAATGAACATAGAAATAATAACAAACTGTTAAAAGCTTTTATACTCCTCTATGAAGATCATATAATACGAAGTATTCACGTATTTTTTAATTGAATAGTGAAGTGAGATAGTTTTAAGTCACTAGATTGCTTTTTCATGTTTTGTCATTGTTATGAGGTGCTTAGGGTTATAAACTAATGCAGTTTGGTCAATCTTTGATGAGTTTTCTCTAAAAGGAGTGGATTATATGCTCAAAAGGTTTTCAGTAGAACAAATACTTGGAACTTTTACCCTGGGCCTAGTGATGAGTCTAGAAAAATTGCCACAATCCTGTCCAAACCTCTTATGAGAAATGGGTTTTACAAATAGACAGTTGAATAATGGTTAGAGTCATTGAAGGAAAGTAAGTAACCCCACAAAAGTGCATTCCCATCTCTCATGTTGTTTTATAAATGGAATTAATAGTTAAAATAATTTGGTTATTTGTTCACCAATTTAGTCAATGTTTAGTTACTTAAACATCTCTCACACAACTATTGGAAAGAGGTCATATATTCAGGATAGTAAATCATTGTTCTTATTCTCAAGGAATGACTAGTGAGAGAGACATTTCTTAGTAAAAAGAGAGCAATGGCCAGGCATAGTCATACACACCTGTAATCCCAGAAACTCAGGAGTCTGAAGCAGGTGGATCGAGTGAGAGGTCAGGGTGAGCAAGTTAGTAAGACCCTGTCTCAAAATAAAATAAAAAATACTTGGGATGTAGTTCAGGCGTAGAGCATCCCAGGTTTGATTCTCAGAACCAAAAAAATAAAATAAAATAAATCGTTGTAAAGGATAACATTTACCAATAGGAGGCTAAGTGGTAGAAATATAAATACAGATTTCAGGATTTCTGATAAAAAAAAATACCAGTCATTTGGGGGATCAGGAAAGAAGCATTTTAAGCATTGCCAATTAATTTAGACATTGAATAATGTTGCTATGGTTTGGATATGGTTTGCATGTGTCCCCCAAGGGTTTGTGTTTTCGAAGATTGGTCCTCACTATGGTGATGTGGAGGTGGTGGAACACTTAAGAGATGGAGCCTAGTACAAGGTAATTAGATAATTGAATTGTGGCTGTTAAGGGATTAATGCTGGTCTTATGGAGTGAGTTGTTTTCACAAGAGTGAGTTGTTATAAAGTGAGTTCACCTCATGTACTTGGTCTCTTTTGCCAGTTTCCTTTCTGCTTCTCTGTGCTATTGTAAAGCAGAGGCCAAACTGATAGGGCCACCCAATCTTGGAATTTTAGCCTTCAAAACTATGAGCAAGATTCCAATGGAAGCAATGAGAGGTAAGGGCATTCCATCATGAAATTACAAACATGGTGGACCAATAATTAAGCAACATGTCTGAAACATGATTAAGTGTTGGGTACCAATGGAATTTGGGGAGCTAAAAGTTGTTTAAAGGATAGAAGTATCAGGACTTTATTTGGTAGTCAATGGAGTGAGTGAAATTTTGCAAATAAAAAAGTGAACTTATTAGAGCTGAGTCTTAGGAAAGTTAATGGAGGGGCCAAAGCATTCACCTGGTAAATAAGATGGAGAACAAAGAAGAGTACCTAGCAGGTACTATCCTTGAAGGACTGAACTAGGAATGGAAAAGTGGGGCGAAACCGGGTATGCAGAGATAGAATTGACAGAACTTTGACTATTTGGATTTGGGAAATGAAGAGAAAGAGGAGATGGGGAGGAGCTAATGACAACTTACCTTTTAAGCCTCTGTGACTAAAAATACATAAATAAAAATTAATGTATAGAAGGAAGAAGAGCAAGCTAACTTGCAAGAGAAATGCTGTATTGAAAATAGAATACAAGCCAGCTCACATTATCAAAAGTACATATTGTACTGAGATCAGAGAATCTGAGATCTGGAAAAGGTATCTGAAAATGAAGTTGTTACCATGAGGGTGGACACCATGATATAGTATCCCTAATAAAGACAAGGAGATATTGTTTATTTAAATGTGTTCATGGCTAAGAAACTTGGCACATTGCCAGGCCAACCACTCCATTTTTTGATGTTCTTCTCATAACATAAAATGTTTATTATAATTAAATAAATCCTACCTCTCTGTCACGTCTCATTTGTTTACCCTAGTCCTATTTAGAACATAACAGAACATTCTCGTTTACAAGAAGTCTTTTATATTTCAAAATGCTTTGGTTCCTCTTTTTTCCTTCCCCTACAATAACAATGGTCAGTACTTTCATATGTTCCTCTTGCAAAATTATTTATACATGCTTACTGGAAGTTCTTGAAAATGTGCCTATCACTCAGAAATATCAACTCCACTACAAAGAAAATACGGTAGGTACATCATATGTCTACCTTAATGCAGAACTCATATACTTAACCAACACACAGACTTCTTCCTTGAATATACAACTATAGATGGAAACTTTCTTTTCAAGAAAGACCAAAATTAAGGGCTGGAGCAATGGCTCAGCATTTGGAGCGCTTGCTTGGCATGCATGAGGACCCAGGTTCAAATCCCAGTACCACATATACAACAAAGTGTCAGAAAAATAAAAAACAAATAAATAAACTAAATACAATTGATTCTCTCTATTCTCTCTTTCTCTCTCATACTCTCTCTTTAAAAAAGATATTATGGGTATGAAGATAAGCCCCTTGATTTAAGGGCAGTCCTTGACTTAAGAGGGTATTTCCTTCACATTGTATCAGTATTTCATAGCCAATCCCTACTATAGGGCGCTGCATTTATATATAATCAGAAAAAAACCTCTTTGGGCTCATGCAGCAGCATGCTTGTGTGGGAGAGAGAACACATATTATTCTGTATCAGAAAAAATCATGCTGAGCCTTAACTTGACTTCATACTATTAGGGAGTGACATGCATGAGATTTAATTTTTCTTTTTTATAAAATGGGTTAAACATACCCATATCTTACAGCCATACAAACCGTAATAAAAACAAAAAACTTTGTGTTCCACAAACATAAGTTAATATTGCAGATGCGGAAAATGAAGCAAAGAGCTGAATGCTCTCCCCTAGGTTCCCTGGGTTAGGAAGGTCTCTGTGCACTGTTAGAACTGCAGAACCTGTAGGGGTGTAGACAAAATCTAATCCATTGACAACACTGAAGTGAACAAGAGCAGAACTGAATCCATGCCCACTCTTACCCCTAACATTGCCAGTCACACAAGTCTGGCTTCTCTCTGCCCCTGAGAGCCTTCTCTGCTTTCCCATTACGATGACCTCTGTTCTTCTCTTCAAATTCTGCCTTCTGTTGTGTTCATGCTTGAGTACGAAATAAATTGAGCACCACCAACCCTAAGGCGTAATGTTAGCCATTGGAAACACAAATATGAGTAAAATTTTATTATGATTTTTTTCAGAAGTTCTCAGCATTTATAGCAAGGAAAGTCTTATTCCCATGAGGATAACTAGAATAAAAATGTCTGGTAATACAAGAGTTGGCAAAGATGTGCAGGAATTTGAAACCTTCATACATATAGCTGGTGGAAATACAAAATGGGATAACCACTTTGGAAAACAGTTTGGAAGTACCTTAAATGATTAAATACAGTTTTTGTATAACCCCCAAATTTTATTCCTAGTAATATACCCAAGTAAATTAAAACCATACATCAACACAAAAACTTATACATGAATATTTATGGTAGATGTATTTATAATAGGCAAAATATAGAAACAACCCAAATATCCATCGATGGATAAATAAAATCTGGTATATCTGTAGAATGGGATATTATTCAGCATTAAAAGTAATGAAGCACTCATGCAAGCTACAAGTGAAATGAACCTGGAAAATTTTATCCTAAGATAAAGTGCCAGTCACTTTATCATATGGAATCCATATGATTCCATTCATATGAAGTGTCTGAAATATATTAGTGATTGATTAGTGATTAATTGGGGATAAGAGTGCAGATGGCATTGGGGTTTAGAAATAGGTGATTACTAAAGGATATGGGATTTCTTTGGGGATCATGAAAATGTTCTCAAGTTGACTATTTTTACTAAAAAGAAACTGAACTGTACACAATGAATGGGTGAATTGCATGGTATGTGAATTATACCCCAGTAAAGATGTTTTTAAAAAACAGAACCAAACAAGTGTTCAAAAGGATTTAATTGCCATGATAAAAATGTAGTCAACCAAGGAGGGATGGCAAGAAGGGAATTCTACCTAGAGATCAGAAAAAACTTTACTTTTTTCCTTTTTTATTGGTTCTTTTTTATATGTTTACATGGCATTAGAATATACACAGAAAAGACTTTAGAAAAGTGGTACTAAGGTCAAGATTTGAAATAGGAGTGAATGTTTATTGTCCTCAGTGATCTTCCTCCAAACCATTAGTCATGCTATTGCCACCATGATGCTTTAAAACTAAGATCTGCTCATGGAGATAAGGGTACATGTGAATTTCTAAGACCCTGTTTATGTCCTATTTTTTCATGTGGGTAGAAGGTACATGCTTTTACGGTGCTTGCCTGGCATGTGCAAGTATGTGAGTTCAAACCTCAGTACCACGTATACAATGAAGTGTTGGAGCAACAGAGGCCACATGAAATATAAAATTGATTCTCTCTCTCTCTCTCTGTCACTGTCCCTCTTTCTTTAAAAAAAAGTGTCATAAAAGCATTATGTAGGACCATAAATATTTTATAAAAAATATTTACATTAGGGACAAGTTCAGCTTTATTCTGTATTTTTGCAAATGTCTTTAATGTTTTGCTTAATGGAAGACAACTGGAGTCTCACATCTGATTCCGTATCATTCTGTGGGGATATATGTTGTTTTACTTGAAGTATATGAAGAAAATCCCACCTCACACAGCTGGGTAGTAGGAAAAGGAAGGAGTATTTTAATAAGCTTTTCAGATAAATTGAATATTCTTTAAAAGTACACCAAAACTGATTGAAAGGTAGTTTCTTAAAGGTGGAGAACAATGTTGTATTTATCTGAAGCCATTTTTATCTTCATACTTTGGTCATTTGAAAACTATTGATTTTCTGAATTACACAAAATTTCCAAATGGTCACAAATTTAAAGATATAATGCCAATTGATCATATTTGTTAACAGTACCACTAATCTCAACAGAAAAGTCTTTATGCATTTGGATGCTATCACTCTCACAGTAGTGAATTCAAGTCTTCAAAATTTCTAATTTTCATTTAAAAGTTGAAATTTTATTAGTGGCAACAAATAAGGTGAGTTCATTTCCTTGCCATGATAGGTTAATTTGTTCTGTTTTAAAGAAATTGTCTGCCAAATGTTCAAATATGAATAATCATAGCTTGCCTGAGGCTTTTTAAAATAAAAATCATACATTCATAAGTCTCTATTTAATAAAATAATAGTCTTATACCTTCATTAAAGGTATCTTTCAGTGAATTTGATATTTTCTTTATTGTCAATGTGTGGTATTTAAGAACAAATTGGCAAACAGACTGCAGTTAGATATCACTATGTTCTTGATTCATGCAGTTTTACCCACTGCTGGTTTTACATCATTAGTGCAAATGTCAGCTCACTGAAAAAGGCCCCATAACATCTTGATAGTCTTATGACATCTGTTTTGGCCTCAAGGAATGTCAGAGTCTTAAGGACCTTCAGAGATCTATAAACCATGCTTTGGGAACTGTTGGAGTGGAGGAAAAATGTGCCATGAATTACTTGCATCCTTGAAAATATTTTAAGTGCTTATAAAGTTACACACATTCAAATAGGATCAAAAAGCATGATCTGACATCACCTAACTACCTATCTCATCATAGAAATGCCTCCTTATCAATTCTGGCCCATTTTGCTTCACCCTGGGCCCTTCAGCTGGAAGCTCTGACCATTATCTGACATATATAGTACCTGACAAAAGGATCCCAAACAGTGAGTGGAAATGACCAAAACAGAGAAACAGAGGGTCTTTTGTTATCCTGAAATGTACAACTTCTTTTCACAGGGCTGAAGAATCATTGGATTGCAGTTGAGTTCTTCTTGAACAGCTCTGTATCTTTTAAATGTTCGAAGAGTAACTGAAGAAGGAAGACTTGGTTAGCATTCAGATTCCAGTTCCAACACATTTGCATGGACCTGGCTGACAAGCAAGTTGAAGAAGTGGGAAAGAATCTAGAGTAAGGGAAACGTCAAAGGCAAAACTTAACTTTATTCTTCCAGTGTTTTCCTGAACAAATATTCAGGAAAAAGAGCATACCTGTCAGCAAGGACAGAATAAGAGGAAAATAACTGAGAGCTATTCAGAGAAAAAACAACAACAACAACAATTTTAGTTGACCAGGGCCTAGCTAGTTTTGAAGACTGAGTAGGTCATATGCTTGGGAAAGCCATCTGCTGTGTGCCTTGATTTGTCTCTTACTGGACCATGACTGAACTGAGAATTGCAGCTCAAAGGCAAGTGCTAATGATATTCAAATGTTACAATTAAAAATAGAGCCTTATAGTTTACAAATATTACCCTAATATTTATTAATCATCTAAGCTGACTGTGTATATTTATTAAATTATGTAGTAAAAGGAAATATTTATTAAAAATTTACAAAGTGTTAAGTTTTGTGTTAAGTGTGTGTGTGTGTATGTGTGTGTGTGTGTATACACACACACACACACATACACACACACTTGTTTTCTTACAGGTAAGGCTATTAATAATTCATTTAATGCTTGAAAACTGGTCTCAGGAAAGTTATTTGCTCAACATGATGCAATTGGAGAACACTAGAACTCAGATCCATCTGAAGTTGAGGTTCCTAACCATTATATGATTTTAGATAGAATTTTCTCATAAGAAGATGGTTAAACTTGTTTGAAGTGTGCAAGCTTTTGAACATACATTAAGTCACAACCAAAAGCTTTTTTCTTTTTTCCTTCACTAACAGACTTTGAGATGCCCATTGTCCTAAAAACTAGATAGAAGAAAAACGTGCTTATTCTTAGCAGGCTTTGGAACAGGTTAGGTACCAGAGGAAGGGCACTAGGTCCCTTTCTGAGTCTATTACTGACATGGGAATGCTGCTGCTAAGAACTAAGTATGGTTGATCTAATGGAATTGAGGCCAGGGAAACTTTGTTAATGTAAACTACTGCCTCTGGGTATGTCACTGACTCCTTCCTGGTTTCAAATAAATGGTGACAATATTGCTTGCTGCTCTTTGGATATGTAGGTCTTAGATAACCACATCACTCACAGATTTTCCTAACAGGTAAACAGGGGGTCCCTGAGTAGGCACAGTCAAGTTTTTCAGGCCATGAGGGAATCATCTCACTTACTAAATAAGAAGGTTGGGAGTCTCAGCTGGATCAGTTACTCACAAACCTATGCTAATGAGTCAGGTTTCAATTCCTGTAGGACCCAATAGGCTTCACTAGGAGAAAAGTGTGAGGCTGATTCACTTCTAGGCTCCCTTAATCTGAGCAATTTCTGCAGGGTGGTGGAAGGACAGTCTTTCCCCTCCCAGGAACTTGCAGATGCTTGGAGAAAGCTACAGGACTCTGAGGACAGAGGAATACCTGTGGCGGTGGAAGAGGTGTCCCCGCTGGGCCAGCTGGCTCTAAAAACAGCTCAAGGTCTTCATTTACTTCTTCAGACATGGATTATAGTTTAATTTGTTAAATTAAGGACTTTCTTTCCCTTTCTTTTCCTTCCTTTCTTCCTGCATTCCTCCCTCCCTCCTTTTCTCTCCCTCCCTCCCTTTCTTTCTTTCTTCCTTCCTTCTCTCTCTTTCTTCCTTCTTTCTTTTCTTTCTATCGTTCTTTTCCCCTAGAGATCTTTATGACAAAGGTCTCTATTCACAAGGAGAAGAAATGAAAACACCTCAGAACTAAGAAGTTTCTTCATAGGCCTGATGGAGCATAGAAAAGGATCTATTTTAATAGAGTTGCCACTAAAACCATCAAAACTCTACACTTTGTAAGAGTCCTGATTCTTAGATTTCTTATATTTCATCTTGGGAAATTCATGACTTTGTTTTGTTTTACTATCAATAGATAATCACATTATTTAAAATTTCACCGTTTTGTATGTTGTAAGAAAAATGGAAGAAAGAAGAGCTTGGTCTTGCTCCAATTAGAGTATTTTTTTTTATGCTTTCAGTCACTCTTGGGGGCTTGATTCGGTGTGAGTAGTACAAATCAAAATGACTCCAAGGACAAAGTAAGACTCCAGTGGTCTGTGTTCTTTGTTAAGGAAGAAGGACAAGGCAAACATAAATGGTAGGGCAATGCTTGGTAGGCATCCTAGTGAAAGATAAGGTTTGAGTCAACAAGGTCAGTTAACTTCATAAAGTGATAGAACTATAGTCATGTACTGCATAACACGGGAGCATATATATATGGTCAGCAACAATATGAAGGTAGTCCCATAAGATTGTAATGGAGCTGAAAAGTTCCGATCACAGCTGTCCTAACGCCTTAGTATTATGCATTGCTCATCGGTTTGTAGTAATGCTGTTATAAACATACCTACCTTGCTGCCAGCTCTATACAGGTATAGCTCAGCTCATACCATCATATAGAGTAGGTATGTAGTAGGCTATAATGTCTGGGATGGTATACATCCTAGCACACACTGTGACGTCTGCACAACAAAATTGCCTAAAAATATATTTCTCAGAAGGTATCCTAGTCATTAAGTGATACATATCTGCACTAACATTCTCTGACTGCATCTAAAGAAATGTCAGGTCCAAGTTAATAAATACAAAAAGAAGTAACATTGCTATTCTTTCTTCTGGTCACTGAAAATGGCTGGAGTTTACCCTGTCTGGCTCTGCCTTTTACTAACTGTACGTCCTTAGACAAATTACTTTTAATTCTTCCAACTATGCCTTCTTTATCTTAAAAAGGGAATTTATGTAATAACTCAAAGGAGGGTTTTGATAATTAAATAAACAGCACACGGTAAAAGTTTTGTTGAAGAGCTGAGAGTGTAGCTCAGTGGTACAGCACTTGCCTAGCATGTTCAAGGCCCTGGGTTGGATCCTCAATAGCACTAAATAAATAAATAGGTTTGTGGGATTTGTTTTTTGTTTTTTGTAGAGTGCATGCCCATAGTATGAGCAATGAATGGAAATTCTTATGCCCACTGTTTTTCTGTTAATATTACCAGGGCTGATCGCTCTGATTCTTAATTTATAAGTTTGGACACTTAGGTTGCAAAGAACAAAATAAAGTGTGCCTCATATATATAAATTAGAGGTTTTGCCAGTCATGGTGGCACATGCCTGTAATCCTAGCGGCTTGGGAGGCTGAGGCAGGAGAATCACAAGTTCAAAGCCAGCCTCAGCAATTTGGTGAGGCTCTGAGTAACTTAGCAAGACCCTGCCTCAAAATAAAATACTTTTTTAAAAAAAGGGCTGGGGATCTGGGTCGGTGGTTAAGCACCCCTGGGTTCAATCCCTTGTACCAAAATAAAGAAATATGGAGGAGCTTTTATTAAAAATCTATGAGATCAGGTTTGGGGATTTAGGTCAGTGGCAGAGCGCTTGCCTAGCAAGCAGCCCCAAGTTCAGTCCTCAGCCCTGACAAAACTAAAAAAAAGTCTATGAGATCCTCTAAAAATCTGAAGGAAAAACTGGAGACTCATGTTCAGCAAAAAAGAATTAACAAGTAATTTTGTAAGATCAAGCAGCAATAGCTATTTCAGCAATTAAGTCCACTCTCAGGAGTTTCAGTGATCACTCAGTTTAAGATCTAAACTCCAGCTAGGAAAGGTGGTACTTGCCTGAAATCTCAGTGACTTGTGAGACTGGGGTCAGAGGATCCTAAATACAAGGCCAGCTTCAGCAACTACGAGAGGCCCTCAGCAATTTAGTGAGACAATGTCTCAAAATAAAAATATTGAATATATAAAGAAAGGAATGGGGATATAGTTCAATGATAAGGTAACCCTAGGTTTGATCCTCAATACAAAAAAAAGAAGAATCCAAACTCCAGCTTGAATAATATTTATAGTGTGTACCTGTCAGGAAAAGTTTCCCCCCAAAGAAGGCTGACTTATTAAAAAGCCAAAAAGGCCTAATACTCTCATAAGATACTCTGACAAGATACTTTCCTCTTAACACTTAAACGAAATAATTTAAGTTAAAAGTGGCATTTATTGACGTGGAGAATTGACAGACTTAACTGTCTCCTGTCCTACAAGTTTGTTAGGGGCTTAAGGGGCCCAAGTCAAAGAATCAATCACGTAATAATTCTAGTGGCCACTAGATGGCAGTTCTAAGGGTTAGGCGTCATTTAAAAGTCAACAGCAAAATCTCTAAAAGTTTGCAGAATTTTAACATTTGTTATCTTTTTAGCTTCACACAGTAGTTCTGTGATCTTGAACTTATGATTCCAAAATTTTTCATCTGAGAAAACCTATCCTCAGAGTAACTGTCTTACTTGCCCCCATGCCTAGAGTTTAATTCTTAGTTTAGTCTGTGCCCTATGCATTTTCTACTAACTTTCTGAAATTTTTTATACTTAAAAGGAGTTTCAAAGATTCTGAACTTTCCAGGCTTAGAAATTGTCAGGTATGGGTACAGTGGCAGATGTCTTTAGATCCAGCTACTTGAGAGGCTGAGTTAGGAGGATCACTTGAGCCCAGGAGCTCAAGACCAGCCTGGGTAGTATAGCAAGAACTTATCTTTGAAAAAAGAAAGAAAAAAAAAAAGAAAAGCTGGGTGTAGTGTGCACCTGTAATAACAAATACTGAAGAGGCTGAGGCAGGAGAATCATAAGCTCAAGGCCAGCCTCAGCAACTTAGTGAGACTCTGTCTCTATAGTTAAAAAATAATAAGGTCCACAGATGTAACTCAGTGTAGTGGTTCAATCCTCAGTACCAAACAGTACCAAAATCTAACAAAGAAAAGAAATTGAGAAGCATCTTTAAAGTCATCTAGTCTAATCTTTTCATTTTCCAAGTGAAGAAGAAGAGTCCCAAAGATTTTAAGTAATTTACGGAGGGTTACACAGATAATTTGTAACCAAATCTGGACAAAACTCTGAATCCTGTCTAGACTGGGGCCATTTTCACATAACGTACATCTTTCTCATATACTGGGTTGCAAAATAAGTATTCTTCCTTTCCAAACTTCACCTAATAAAAGAATATCTGTAGATTTGAACCAGTCTTTGGTAAAGCATTGTCCACCAAACATGAAGAGATTTAAGGATCTGGGAACACCTTTAGCATCTCCAGTGATAATTAAAGCCAGAGCATACTGTGTAGATGAAATTGAGCACTGCAGTTGTTCAGCTCTTCTGGCTGCATGACGGCTGTGTAGCAGGGCGTGTGCTTTGAGGCTTGCCTGTTGAATGCTTTGCTTTCAAGTAGGGAATTAGGGAGTAAAGTGCATAAGAAAGCAAAAACAAATAAATACCAATGCTACCAAAGACCAAGTAAAACATTGCATCCATAGAAGATCTATGGTCACTCCAGGAGCAGAAGGCAATGTTGTCACCACTGGTTAGCAAAATGGCCTTGAGCTAATGCCAACTCAGAGGATATTATTTACAATACTAAAGAGCCCCACTCCTGATGTTCTGCTTTCCCTCCCAACACTGCTCAACACATACGAACCCTGAGAATTACAATCCGTTCACTCTGGTTGATTTTGTTTTAATTCAATGTATAATGGAACTTTTCAATATTCCCAAGTGCCATTCTTCCATGTGTATTAGCTCTACCTTAAAACATTCTTTCTAAGCTTATAATGCTGCACCATGGATCCTTCAATGAAATAATACATTTAGCACTCATCTGGAAAATTTTGTTCTTATGCAGTAAAAGGAAACATGGTATAGTAGAAAAAGCTCATCAGATAGTCAACCGGGGTGTGACAACCTTAGGTATAGCTTGACTCCTAATCAGTACAGGAAGTTTTTGTTTGATATTGCCACTTTTTTGTGTTAAGTCACCTACTTTTTTGGAGGTTCAAAGTCCTTACCTACAAAACTAGTGTAACTAATATCTCCCCATATTATTCACTGGGATTCTTTGTTCACAATAGAAACCATCTCAAATAGAATTAGAAAAGCTTAAGACTTTTATTCAGAAACATAGATTATTAAAACTCAGCAAGTAAGCAAGACGTCAGGAAAGGCTTAGAACTGTAAGTAAGAAATGCAAAGCATTCCTCCTTTCTCTACGTGTTGTCTCACCATCTTTTTCAGTCTTCTCTACCTCTTGGCCAATGAGCCTTCTTGACCTCTCCATCCACACAGACGGAGGCAGTGTGGAAGGAAACTGAAAGTGACTGGTTATGGGGCAAAGGCAAGTTAGGAAACTCCGCAAAAGCACTCTTCAACACTGAATGGGTATATTGATAGTTGCCTTTACCTTTTATGGATTAAATAAATTAATATATGTAAAGTGTTTAGTATAGCCTTAATACACAGTAAATATTGAATAATACAGATACTGTTTCTAAAGATTTACAGTCCCTGATTCTCAGTTTTTAACCTAAGAGTTTAGAAAATTGAAAGCTTCTGTAAACTTTTAGTCAAGCTATTTGGTGTCAAAACTTAACCTTAATTGAGCTGTTGCAATTAAAGTTTTTATTTCTTTCATTTGGTGTAGTAAGTTTTGCTACAGAAGTAGTATTGCTTGATTATTGCATGTTGCTCAGATCCCACTGGGGATATTATGAAACACATGGTATATGCACCTGATCTTTCTAAAATTCCCAAATTTTGAACTCTTAACAAGCATGATAGCAAAGGTTTTGGCTAAGGGATTGGGACTGGTGTTACTGCTACTAAAATTTTTAATTATGGCTTAAACCTTTGGATGGAAATGGCTCTTAAATATTAAAGTCAATATTTGAATATCATTAGCATACCAAAGTTCCTCACGCATTCTCAGACTTGAAATTCTTCTAAATGTCCCTTCTTGGCAAATGGATATCATTTTGTCTAACAACAGCAATAACAATAAAAGCAATCCAACTATAGCCAGTAATCTAAAAGTCAAAGAAGATGTACATGTACTTACTGATTCACTCATCCATTGATTCACTCATTCAATTGTATTCAATAAGGCTACTAGTCCAGAACCTACTGTGTCCACACACTATACCAGAATCTTCCTGGCAAGGAAACAGATATGGCCTCTGCGACCCCACTGTCAGTGACACTTAGTTTGTCTCCTTTTTCTCAGAAAGTAACTAAGAGCAAACACATGGAGAAAAGAAGTTGCAGAGAACCTGTATCTGTGTGTGATTTGCTACAGGGAACTCTTTCTTGCCATTTGGACACTGGACTCTCAAGTTTTTATGGCTCTCCTTCAGCAATGACACAGGACTTCAGGACTGGACTGCATGATTGCACTTCCATGCCTGCCGTCTGGCTCACCCCTGGAAATCTGGTCTCCACGGCCAGCTCTCTGGCAAAGGGAACCATGCAGAATGGATTTTGGCCTAATTGTGTCTGCTTGCTGCAATGCAATGTACTTAGACTCCCCAGGGCTCTGCCCCAGAGCCTTGCCTACCCAGCCAACTCCATTTGGCAAGTGATTTCTCTGACAAAGCAATGAGCTTGGCCCCATTAGTGTGCTTGCTTTGTGCTCTGCAGTGTTTTATGCTGTAGCCCTCAAATTCTTTAGCTTTCCAGGGCTTAGTATACACAGGGTAGCAGATGGAATTAAGAGACCTGAACTTCCCTGTCAGAAATGAACACAAGGCTCCCTTGGGACTGTCCACAAAAGTGAGCATCTCAAGACCCAGAAGTTTTATTTTGCAGATGAAGAAACTAAGGTAGTGTTTTGGTTTGAGGATTTGTCCCCTCCAAGACCCATCTTGAAAATTAATTGATATAGTAATACTATTAAGTGGGGGGACTTTTAAGAGCCTATTCAGGCCACGAAGGCTTGCCATCAGAGATAGATTAATGGGTTTCTTACAAAAGCATGAATTGACCCCACTTTCGTCCCCCTCTTAGTCTCACTTTGTCCTTCTACTATGGGATGCCTTCTACCATGTTATGATGCAGCAAGGAGGTCCTTGTCAGATGCCAGCACTTTGACTTCCCAGTATCTAGAAGTGTAAGAAATATATTTCCGTTCATTAAAAACCCTGTTATTGCAGCACAAAACGGACTAGACAGTCACCAAGAGGTTAAGCATTTGGCCAAGATAATAGAGCTAGTAAGAGTTAGTAGCAGAGTTGAGACCAGAGGTTGACCTCACACTTCAAGCCATGCTCTCACTCTGATAGAGGACAGTGACACACAAGAAGGGTCTGGTCAGCTCCACTCGGCTTAAGTGGGTTCTGAGGGGTAGGTAGCACTTAGCTGGACATACTAAATACAGGGCTGGTGA